>JAJPUD010009149.1:0-77250 GCA_023553655.1 Myrmecobius fasciatus | reverse complement strand
CCCCCCCCCATAATTTTGCAATTAAACATTGATTTCTTACTAATGTAATGAAGAAGTAACAGGATTTGAGGAATACATTGTAAAATACCGATACATCATCTGGGTCAATACATCTGGATCAGAGCAAATTATCTTTGTGGAATAGAATACTTCTCTTATTAAGTTTGGGCAAACATACTGTGGAGTAAACCCATTTCCCTCATTGTGTGAGGTAAACAATCCTTGGACCCTGATAGAGTAAATACTATCAGGAAATTCCTAGGCTCCTTGTGAGGTAAACATTCCTGGGACCCTTATGGAGCAATTAACATTAAGGAATTCCTAGGCTCCTTGACCTAAAGAGGGGAAGGGTTGGATGTGTCCATTTCAGATAGTAGTAGAATGTTATTGGTTTTTATTTTACAAGTGAACCCAATTGGGATTTTCTTAGCAAAGATTCTAGAGCTGTTTGCCATTTCCTTCTTCAGATTATTTTATAGATGAAGAAATTGAGGCAAATGAGGTCACACAGCTACTAAGTGTTGGTTGTATTTGAATTCAGATCTTCCTCATTTCAATAACAGTACTTTATCCACCATCTATCTGCCTGTGGTAGTGGAACATGAGAAAGGAAGAGAAATATAGAAAGAATGGAGGGATAAAAGTGCTAGTTGGTAAAGTATTGTAGATCCCAAACTAAGGACTTAATATTTAATGCTGAAGGTAATAAGTCATTGGAATGTATTGAGTAGGTGAGATCAGATCTGTGCTTTAGGAAAATCTCTGGCAGCTAAGTAGAGTGATGACTGGAGTGGGAAGATCTTTAAGGCAAGGCTCTATATCAGAATATAATTAAAGTAGCTCAAACATGATATGGTGAGGGCCTTCACCTGCACAGCGACAGTGCAAGTAGAAAGGGACTTTATGAGACTGTTGTTAAGGTAGAAATGACAAGACTTGGCAGTATAGAGTGAATAAGAAAGATCAGTAAGACTGAAGTTGTGAGCCAAAATACCTAAAGGTAATGAGAGTTCCTGCCAAAAAAAGAAAAAAAAAGTTTGATAGAGAAGCTCAAAAAGAATAACACAATTATGGATGATTTTAGGACTATAGAGAAAAGAGTATTTGCCTTACTTAAACTCAATAGCTTTTTTATGTGAATAAGCATGTGAACCTTTGTGTCCTTTTTCTTCTTTTGTGAAATGAAAGGAACTTAACCTGAGATTGAAATGAGAGGGATTCTTAATATGAGGGTTGCGATTCCAGAAGTATGTAAGATTGGAGAGAGACCAATTATATCTTTATTTTTCCTAACCTCTAACTGATGTTTAATATTTTTTTCAATTATAAATGTAAGCAAAAATCCACAATAAGATTAGTAGCACCTGTACATTGTCATCAATAGAAATCACAGACTTTTTCATATCAAAATTATTGGAATTATCCAACCCATTCTTGGATACATTAATATGTGACAACTTTTGAAAAACATTTTTATGTGTGTCTATATGATAGAAATACAAATTTCCTTTATAATCTTATGATATCTTGTTTTAGGTATGGAACACATACTTTGATTGTAAAATATGTAGTAGTAAGTGACAAAAGTAATCTAGTATTTGAAAAATACAAAGATCTAAGTTTTTGAAACAATAACTCAGAATTTAAGAAAAATTCGTAGGAAAAATGGAAAGCAGTTTGGAAGAAACTAGGTATATACCAATATCTACTAAGATAAATTCAAAAGCGATACTTGGTTTAAACAAAAAGGTGGGTATCACAAGTATGGAATATTTTACCTGTCAAATCTATGATATGAGAAGAATTTATGACCAAATAAGAGCTAAGGAGTATTATAAGATATGAAATGGATAACTTCAATTATATTAAAACAAAAAGATTTTACATAAAAAAACAATGCAGACAAAATTAGAAGGAAAGGAGGAAAGTATGGGAGAATTACAGCAAGTTTTTTTTTTTTTCCTGATAAAGGCCTTATTTCTCAAATATAAAAAAATTTTCCTAATTAATAAATGGTCAAGTGGTATGAACAGGCAGTTTTCAAAAAAAAGAAACCAAAGCTATCCATAGTCAGAGGTATATGTATATGTCATATGTGCACATCCATCTATGCACATACATAGTCATATACATGTGTATGTATGTGTACATATATGTGTGTGTGCATAAATCACAATTGATTAGAGAAATGCAAATTAAAGAAACTTTGATGTGTTACTTTGCACTTCTAAGGTTGTATAAGATGGTAGAAAAAAGAAAATGACAAATATTGGAGAGCATGTAGTTATGAACTGATACAATCCACTTTGCAGAACAATTTGTAACTATATTCAAATGCTCATAAAACTGTACATATTTCATATAGCAATTTTGCTCTAAGATTTGTATCCAAAAGAGATAAAGCGAAAAGGATCTAGTTGTACAACAATATTTTTAATAGCTATATTTATGGTGCAAAAATTTGAATATGAGGGATTTCCCCATCAATTAGGGAATGGTGATTATGATGAAATATTATTATATTATAAGAACTGATGAGCAAAACACTTTCAGAAGAACTCTGAAGAGGTAAATGAACTGATACAAAATTAAGTCAAGAGAATCAGAAGAATATTGTACATATTAAAATTATCAACTCTAAATGGAAATTATTTTCAGAAAAACAAAGATCCAAGAAAATTCAGAATGACATATAATGAAAAATACTATGTGCTTCAGGGAAATAATTGATGAAGACTGAATTGAGATCAAAGCATATTTCATACATATACATAAACACATATTCTTATGTATTTTAAAAGTTTTTTTTTTCTTTTGCAAAATGGCTCATATGGAAATTGGTTTTATATTACTACATATATATAATCTCTAGCAAATTTCTTGCCTTCTCATGGAGAGGGAAGCAAGAAGGGAGAGAGTGAATTTGGAACTCAAAATTTAAAAAAAAGTTTAATATTATATTCATTGAAATATTCATTAAAAATAAATTAAAATTGCACTCAGTTTGTCTGATAGTGATACAAAAAGTCCTGAATAAATCATAACACTTTCAAAAGAAAAGAAGAGAAAACTCATTCCAAAACTGGGCTGACAGGCTTTATCTAATTCTCCAAAGAGTTTATATCATAAATGCTCAGATATTCAAGTATACATATTCTTTATCAGCTCTTTTAATTCTTATATCCTGAGATTATCCAACACTACCAATATTAAGAAGACTGGATAATCAAGAACATGTTATATGTTACTCTAAGTAGAATATTATCACAATTCTATATTCTAAATATATTTGTGAACACTCTCTTCAAAGATGATCTCTGGAAATGGCCATTTTGCTTAGCTTTTGAAATTTAAAAAATGTAGATTTGCAATATCAGTATTTATATATATATATACATATATGTATATATATGTATATATGTAGACATTTATATATACACATAAATATATGCATATGTACATATATGTATATATAATTGCATTTTGAGGTGTGTGTATGTAAATGAATATGTGTATATCTTTCTATATCTATTTCAGATGGGCCTAAATAAAAGCCAATGAATCCTTAGTTAAGATGACTTCTCTTAGAAGTAACTCATTTGTGTAAAATAATCCAAGTAACTCCAATGTGATATTAACCTTCAGTATATTCTGGAGATAGATACACCAAAACTTATTTTTATATTCTTCAGTATAAAGGCTACATGATATCATTTAAAAAACACATTATATGTAAGAGTGAATAGATAAATAGATAGATCAATAATGTATACACCAAAGCTCATTTATAAGATACAGAATAAATGTCATATGATATTGACCAAATATGGATGTATATATACACATATGGGTAACTGAAGTTATATACATAACACCCATGATAGCCATGATTGTATAGATAGGATTCTCTCTCTGTCTCTCTGTCTCTCTGTCTCTTTCTCTCTCTATTTCTCTCTCTCTCTTTCTCTCTCCCCTTCTTTCCCTCTCTCCCTCTCTTCCTCCCTTCCTCTTTCTCTCTCTCTCTCCTAATCATAAAACACACACATACGCACGCACACACACACACACATATACACACAGACACACACACATGCAAGACAGGATTTGAAACAAGATTTTCAAAATTTCAGGCCCTATATCCTATTGACTACTTCACACTCACTCTCATCCGACATATATAACTAGAATACCACAACAGTTACAATATACACACTTAAATGTATATGATCCTGGGCAGGTTTTAAAACCTCTACATGCCTGAAACATCAAAACTCACTAGCATTAATTAGCATCAAACTTTTATCAGTTGGGTCACCCCTGTCTGCACAACCTCTGTTTGTCTCAGTTGCCTTAACTATAAAATAGGAATAATAACAGAAGCTACCATTTGAGAGATGTTGTATAGATCAAACAAGATAATATTCGTAAAGCATTTAGAATACTCCTGGCACATAATAGGCACTATATAAATGCTTATTCCTCCATACTTAATTCAGATAATAAATATATAAATCCAAGAAAGTTATGATCTGAATGATTTTTTTACAAGTTTTGAAATTACAAATCTATCCCTTCCCTATTCTTTGCCTAATAAAAACATAGAACTCTGACAGAAGGAGGTGAGTAATTTATTGGATACTAATTTCCCTCTATGTTATTTGCCAATTATTAAATCACAAGAGTAATTCTTTAAAGAATGAAGTTGTCTGAAATCACATAACTAGTTCCTTCCAGTATGATTGAAAAAAGAAGGTAAAACTAGAAATATGAAAATTTTCTAAAACAAGTTATATCATAATAGGGAGAAACAAAGAAATATGGGTAACACTTGATAATGAAAGGGAATTCTGTTATGGGGATTTATTAGGATCAATAAATGGAACCAGAAGATAGTAGATTATCATGTCCTTTCCAATGATCATAATATTGATTTGATTATTGATCCAAACAAGATATATACAGAGGTGGTAGAGTTTACTGTGTAGAAGCTAATATAACTGGAATATATGATTGGATGGAATGTCAAACAGTCTGGTGTCAGTTATGTAAAGTGGGTTAGATAATTGTGGACTCTGGACAAGTCATTTCATGTCTGCCTCAATTTTCTCATTTTCAAATGGGAATAATGATTATACTTGTTTCCCATATTGTTGTGAGGAACAAATGAGGTAAAATTTATAAAGTGCTTACCACAGTGCCTAGCATTTAGTATTCACTTAATAAATATTTATTTCTTTCCTTCCTTCTTTCCTTCCTTCCTTCCTTCCTTCCTTCCTTCCTTCTTTCCTTCCTTCCTTCCTTCCTTCCTTCCTTCCTTCTTTCCTTCCTTCCTTCTTTCCTTCCGTCCTTCCTTCCTTTCTTCCTTCCTTCCTTTCTTCCTTCCTTCCTTTCACCTTACCAATTAAAAAGTCCCACTACAGTGTAGTATTCCAAAAGTGAGAGAATTAATTTGGTAGAGAAAGGAAGGGTATGTAATGGTGTCTAAAATCTGGTCAGGAAAATGCTATTCCTTTTCTGGAGATGGAAAAAATCTGATAGATCCAAAACTACATGTAGAGATTGGTAGGAATAATACTTTGGTAGGGAATGAAAACACATCACCAGAAAGTCTAAATAAATCTTACATTTATTATCACTATATAAAAGTAAACTTTTTGTTTTGAGTTCCAGAGCACTTAGCCAGATAGGATCTTGATTAATTTTGCCTTCTCTGAGCCTTGGTTTTCATTCCTAAAATGATAGGGCAGGAGATAAATATTATTATCTCCATTTGATATTTAAAGAAACTAAGGCTCAGAAAATTTAAAGGATTTGCTGAAATGCACAGCTCCTTATTGACATAGCTAGAATTTGAACACATATTCTACACTTCCAAGTCAAACACTGCTATGATCAGTCAGAAAACATTACTTCTTCACTTAGTTACTAACTTCAGAGTACTCTTTTTTGTTATCAAGCTGCCTTTATTTTAACTATACATTTGGTTCAAGAAAAATGGGTACCCAAATATATAAGAATTCAAGCCATTCTCCAATGGATAAATGGTCAAAAGATATGAACAGACAATTTTCAGACGAAGAAATTGAAACTATTTCCCGGTCACATGAAAAGGTGCTCCAAGTCACTATTGATCAGAGAAATGTAAATTAAGGCAACTATGAGATATCACTACACACCTGTCAGATTGGCTAAAATGACAGGAAATGATAATGATCTGTTGGAGGAGATATGGGAAAACTGGGACACTGATACATTGTTGGTGGAACTGTGAACGGATCCAACCATTCTGGAGAGCAATTTGGAGCTATGCTCAAAAAGTTATCAAACTGTGCATACCCTTTGACCCAGCAATGTTTCTACTGGGCCTATATCCCAAAGAGATTTTAAAGGAGGGAAAGGGACCCACATGTGCAAAAATGTTTGTGGCAGCCCTTTTTGTAGTGGCAAGAAACTGGAAATTGAAAGGATTCCCATCAATTGGAGAATGGCTGAATAAATTATGGTATATGAATGTTATGGAATATTATTGTTTTGTAAGAAACGACCAGCAGGATGATTTCAGAGAGGACTGGAGAGACTTGCATGACCTGATGCTGAGTGAAATCAGCAGAACCAGGAGAACATTATACACAGCAACAAGACTATATGATGATCAATTCTGATGGACATGGTTCTCTTCAACAATGATGTGATTCAAACCTGTTGTTCAGCGATGAAGATAGTCATATATATCCAGAGAGAGGCCTGTGGGAACTGAGTGTGAACCACAACACAGCATTTTAACGCTTTCTGTGAATATTTCCATGCATTTTGTTTTCCTTCTTAGGTTGTTTTTTCTTCTTCTCTTTCTAGATCTGATGTTTCTTGTACAGTAAGATAACTGTATAGATATGTATACATGTATTGTATTTGTCATATAATTTATCCTATTTAGCATGTATTAGATTACCTGTCATCTAGGGGTGGGGGGTGGGGGGAAGGAGAGCAAAAGCTTGGGAAAAAAAGTTTTGCAAAGGTCAAAAAAAATGACTACCAAGGTTTTCCACTCATTGGACTCCAAGTTTCCACATTTTCTACAACATCCAAAAAGAGATGCAGAAGTGGTCCTACATATAGGTAAAATACATGATAACCTGGGTCCTTTGACATGAGTATCACTTTATCATCTGCCAAAATTTGTGAAATCTATAATATGAATCATTCATTTAGGATAAGACATCAATGCTCTCAATAAAAATGAAACATTTTCCTCCTAAGAAGGGTAATATTATACAATTATCTATCATGTGACCATAATATATCAAATGTGGAAGAAAATTCAAATCAAGCTAGTTTGATGGAGGAAAGATGTAAGTGAAGTTCCAAAGCATTAAATGCTGACAAGGAAAGCTGGTTTCTATAAGAATAAATTACAGTAATCAAAGGATCACTGGGCAGGTAGATAGGGGCACAAAATGGAGGATAGAATGAGACAACTAAATGTGAAAGCAACTAAAACAAAGAAGATTTATTTTATTCACAAAATTTCAGATGTTAAACCTAAAAAGAGTGTGTTGATAACAGCAAAAAGTAGTAGAAGTAAATATTAATGATGTATCTAGCCATGTTTAAATTTGTCCTTATTCTTCCCCACTCATCTGCTCCTTTCCTTCCTTCCATAATACCCTCTCTTAGAATTGTAATAAGCATCCTTCAGCACCTTTCTTCTCTTGATATAAGTTCACAATAACAGTTCCCAATAGTTAAGTGACGAGTGAGGGGTGGTAAAGTATAATCATAATGAAGAGTGAACTTTGTATTAAGTAGTATAGCTCGCCAGCTAGAATTTTGATTCTAATTTTCTGATTTTTACAAAGAAAAAAAATACTTTCTGTTATAATTTTATGGGATATGCTTCAATGCCTAAGTGATACATTAAGGAGGAAGGATATACTGAACTATTACTAACTGAATTTGAAAGGGAAAGTAGCTATAGCAATCTGTTCTCACCCCTTCCCACATTGGTTTGAAACCTCCAAGAGGAATACTTATTATCTTTTGTGACTGATTCAAATGCAATCCTGATTAGTAATCTTCCCAGTCAGCATGTAATTGCTGGCCAACATCTTTGAGGATCCAATAAATAGCTTAAAGGAAATTCTGAAAGGGTAAGACTGTGTAACACAGGTGGTACATATAGTTAAGTATTGGTTCATGCTTTGTTTGCCCATGAAATAACAGCAATAGAAGAAAGAACAACAGGATTTTTCAGTATACAATTGACTTTTCCTGTTATCTTCTGATTCCTGGAAATTTGTGTCAAGTATCTTATCATGATTTTAGGGTCTTTCCATGAAAGAGACATTTTCAACAACTTCACTTTCCCTGGGACATGGTTTCTATAACACAAAGAGTAACCTCTGTCACTTCCTTCCTACCTAGTAAATAATTGTTATTTTCCTACAGTCATTTCTTGATGAGAGAGGAATTCCTCCCCTAGTGAAAAATTGTATTAGAATTTTAGAAGCTTCAGTTCAGTCATTCTGTTGTGTCCAACTCTTTGTGAACCCATGAACCATAGCATGTCAATACTGCCCATGGGATTTTATTGGGAAAGATACTGAAGTGATTTGACATTTCCTTCTGCAATGGCTTAAGGCAAACAGAAGTTAAGTGACTTGTCCAGAGTTACACAACTGGTAGGTATCTTCTTGCAGACCCAACACTGAGCCACCTATCAGACTTGTAATTATGTTATTAAAATTAGTTTTCTACTGGAAAAATAGTTATGATATATAGCACATGCACATATATATGTATATGTATGTGTACATATATATATATATATATATATATATATATACTTTTCTGTTTAATGACAAGAGCCATATTAAATGATGAATGTACATTGAAAATGAAGATGAGAAGCTTGTTTATATTATGGTCCATTTTTGGAGACTCTCCAGCTGTTAAATTCAAAATGTCAGGCATTTTTTTTGTCATGCATCATTGCTGAAAGAGAAATAAAAATAAATATAATGGGCTTTTATCTTGATCTGTAATAGACTTTATTATAGGCTCAATATTGTGGGAACATGTTCAATGTATGATCCCCTTTTGTTATGAGAAAATAATAGTTGCATTGCCATATTAGGGCCATATGAACCTCATAGATGTTTCTTTTCAGAAGATATGTCCCAATTCCAGTGAACAAAATACCCTAAATAACTAGGATATGTTTGCCAGAAATTCACACATTTAACAAAAAATAGATCTCTTTTAAAACTATATAACAATGGAGTCTTCCCTTTATACTCCAAACTCGTGTCTCTGGAATGGAAATGTTGCCTGGAACTTTCCCAACTGGGACTCCCCAATTCCCCAAATGTGTGATCCAGATTGAGGTATTTCCCAGATTTAAACAAGGTAGGAAAAATGTTTGCTTTTTTGTGTTACAAATTCCATATGGAAAATATTTTATATAATATCTCTTTGGATCTCCTCTAGTATCTAGTAAAATGGTCCTATATGTTGGTTTATCAAGCACAGAATCATGGTATTTCACAGAAGTTATCTTAAATTGTATAGAATAGTAATTTTCAATGAACTATTTCTGGCAGAAATCTAATTAAAACAAATCAAAGAGTATTTATTAAAAGTGTATTATGATCCAGGCACTGTACTTCTAAGGTATTAGGAATACAAAGACAGGGAAATATAGCCCTTGCTTATAAGGAACTCACTGTCTAATGCAGGAAACAGCATGCAACTAGCTATGTACAAACAAGATACATTCAGAATAAATTGGAGACAATCTCAGAGGCAAAGCAAAAAAATTGAGCAGTTGAAAGACTTCTGTACAACATCTCTTAAGTAGTGATCCAACATTTGGTGGAAGTACTTTTGTAAAGAAAAAACATTTTTTGTGTTCTTGGAGAATTCTAATACACTTTAAAATATATTTATATCAGGGCTAAATCAATATTTTGGCAACTTTTGAAAAATATTCTTAATTCTGCCTTCTGTGGTCAATTAGAATAACTTAATTCCTCTTTCATGTGATGTCCCTGTTAATAACTGAGGATGGATATCATGCCCTGCTTATTGCTTTTCTTTACATTAAAATTTCCTTTTTTGAGTACATGATATAGGATAGCCTTAAATCTTCTCATCATATTGTACAAATATAAAATTATAAAATTATGATGAAAATAGCCCACCATACCCACACATGGGATGCCAAAAGTCAGTCAGTCAGAAAGCATTTATTAAGCACTTCATTTCTGCCAAGCACTGGCTAAGCAACAGGGATATAAATAAAGAGGAAGGAAAATAAAGGAGTTAATAGTCTGATGGAGAGATTACATGCAAATAATGATGAACAAATTAAAGTACCAAAACTGGAGATAACCAATAGAGAAAATTAGTATTAACTATCCTTAAAAGGAATTAGAAAAGACTTCTTGAACAAGATGGTATTTTATCTGGGCTTTGAAGGTAGACAAAGAAGCTAGAAGAATAAAAACCAGGAAGATGAAGGTGACGAGGGAGGGACTATCTTAATGCCTCTTTGTACCATATGAATGCAAAACTTGTCCCTTACTTCAAAGGGACCCAGTTCATTACTTGTGCTATTGAAAGAATGTGGGAAAAATTAATTTCATCAATATGTGACACTTTTTGTCAGTTTCATATCATTTTAAATGGTTGTGATATCTTGCCACTGGAACAGAGACCAGATAACTCTGAAGAGGAAAATGAAACAGGTGAACTTGAGCAGCCCTCCCTTACTTAAATCCAATTCATTTGCATCATGTCCCTTATGGTCCTCTTTGAGGATGAAAGACAAGCAATGACTTCTGTGAGTAAAGTTGGCTTGGAATTGGTAAATTGGAAGACATCTTCCTTCCTTCTTTCCTACCTTCTTTCCTTCCCTCTTTCCCTCCTTCTTTCCCTCTTTCCTTCCTTCCCTTCTTCATTTCTTCCTTTCTTCTCTCCTTCCTTCCTCCCTTCTTCCCTTTCCTGCTTTTCCTTCTTCCTTCCTTAGTTCCCTGCTTCCCTTCCTCTGTACACATAGATTATCATATCCTTACCTATAAATGATCTGAAAAAAGCACTTCTTTTTCTCTTTTCCACCTCTGAACCCTTTCAAGATATCTTGGAGTTTATTGGCTAGATTTCTTTCTTAAGGACCACTCCTCAGACCAAAACCAATCTTATTCCATTGGCCACCAATAGTCCCTAGGCAAATCCCATTTGGTCATTGTTGAGTCCTAATTAACTCAGATTGAGTGTACATGGCAGTCATTTCTGCTTTGCTCAGAAACCCTCAGGATCTTCCCTTCCTAGATCCATTCTCTCCTGCATTCATTCACTCATTTAGATTTTTTTTTTTATTAGTTGAAAGAGGAGATTATCTCAATTGCTATCTAGTCTTAATCACTGAATGACTGCAGCCTCAGTCAAACTGAGACCTGTGGAAAATCTGAGCTTAAAAAGCCCAAAGTCTCCCCCTGCACTCAGGGCCATCTCTGGTCATCTGTATATGTATCTTGCCACTGAACCCAGATGACTCTGGAGGGAAAGTGAAGCAGGTGATCTTGCCCAGCCTTCCCTCACTTAAATTCAATTCGCTGGCATGTCATAGTATCTAACCTTTTTGTTCCTATGGCAATAAAAAGTATATCTAAGAAACAGAGATAAGGAATTGAATTTGTGTCCTCACCCAGTGCTTTTAAATTTCAACATTTGGAAATGTGAAACTGAAAAGAAGAAAAAAAAATGAAGCTGAATAGCACCACAGGGATCTTTGATTTCAGAGATAAAACTCCAAAAGGACCTTTATCCAAGGTCACTTTTCATAGGTTGCTGTAAAATCAAGTATGTCTAGAGGAGGCTAGAGAAACACGTCACCAACTATGGCATTGGCAATGGCCACAATTCACCTCTAGCAATGGACTTATTATCATTCCCAACCTGAAGAAATTGGTCATGGACTTTTAGGAGCTAAATTACTTCTGCTTGCTTAGTAAGTTTGCACACACTATGAACAAAAGGATAATCATAGTCCATCAGGAACTTAATAGTCTACATTCGCTTACCTTTTGCTTTTTCATATGAAATGTCTACTAATTATATAAATGTTGGTAATCATTTATGATTAAATAATAAACTAACTCTTTCACCTTTTCAAAATTCATTCCTTTGCAAGATTTTTCTTTTCTTCTTCTAAACATTTTATATACGACAAATTGTTCATCCTTTGTTTTAGGTGATGATAGCCCTCAAAACTGTGATAAAATACTTAAACTATATCTTTTAAAAATGAGAGAAAAAATTCAGATTAAATATGGATAAAATGGCTTATAACTCTACATTTCAAGTGGTTATTTAATTTAGATTTTAGACAAATTTGGGGGGGGAATGGTCCTAGAGAATAAGATTCAAAGAGAATAAAATTCTGATAAGAATTCAACCCCTTCATTTTATACATGTCAAAACCAAGGTACTATCAGCCTTATACAAGAAACTAAGGGATAATATAATAAACATCGTTCATGGCTTCAGAAAAGAAAGGTTAGAATTTAGACTCAAATAAGTTACTAGTTTTATGACTGTGGAAAAATCACTAAACCTCATAACCTCAGTTCCACATCTATAGAATGGGATAATACTTCTTTCATCACCTTCCTCACAGAGTTGGTATAGATAAAGACCTTTATATACAAATTAAATTCAGGGCTTGACAATGTCAATGACTTATTTGATAGTTATGACTTAATTCTGTTATCCTATATTCCAGGCTATATAATTTCTTACCTTCTTGCTCAGGAAATCCAGAAACCAGGAAAGAAACAGGGAAATTGTTCCCCATTTGGTTACACCAAAGATTGATTGGAGCGGTCACATCGTTGTCCTATTGCTAGTTGACAAGCTCAAACAGCAATTTAAGAATAGGATACAAGTTTATAATCTTATCAATTAAACCTCCCAGAAGCTAGAGATTAAAATGAATGTTAGAGATAGATGAAAAGTAAGTATCTGTAGTTTGCTCTACTCACAACATTATAGGGACACAGTATCAGAAACATAAATGAAAGAGTAGAAGAGGAACAATTCACTAGATAGAACCCTGGGCCTGGAGTCAGGAAGTGATAGGTTCAAATCCAGTCCCAGATACTTATTATCCATGTGACTATGAAATCATTCTTTGCCCCTGTTTTCTTTTCTGTAAAATAGAGATAATTTCCTTCTAAAGTTGTGAAGATCAAATGAGATATTTGTAAAGTGCTTAGCACACAATACTTGGTACATAATAGGTACTATATAAATGCTAGTTATTATAAATGTTATTATTATTGCCGTAATTATTCGGAAAGCAACTTTCTTAAAGATGTCCTGTGACACTGTTCAAAATTTTGAAGGATATAAAATAGAATGAAACGTTTTCATAGTCTGGAAAGATCAGTATGAATTAACAGTATGGTATTATCCCTAAAATAGCTACTTGAAAAAATAAGTCAGGGAAAAGATCCACATTCAATATATTTTGTTCAGTTTGGTTAGTCAGATTTGAGAAAGGAACCCCATCCCCCCAAAAAAAATACTAAAATCAATATATTAACAAATTGACATATCTAGAGTGCAAGCCTAGATTGTGGGAAATTGAAAACTATGTCATACAAAGACTGCTTGACAAAACTGGGTATGTTTAACCTTCAGAGGTAAAAATTTAAATGTGTTGTTAGCAGCTTTATAAAGTTGTTAACTACTAGGTCTTTTTGTAGGTCTTTTTGCTTGTTTGATTTGTTTTATTTTTAGTTGATATTTTATGATTCTCTAAATGTAGCATCATATTGTTTGCAAAGAGAGATAGTTTCATTTCCTCCTTGCCTATCCTAATTCCTTCAATTACTTTTTCTTCCCTTGTTGCTAAAATTAACATTTCTAGTACAGTAATAGATAATTGTGGTAACAATGGGCACTCAATTCACTACTGATCTCACTGGAAATACTTCAAGCTTATCCCCATTATAGATAAAGCTTGCTTATTTTAGATAAATGCTGCTTAACATATTAAGACATGCTCCCTTTATTTCTATGAATTCTAGTGTTTTTAATAGGAATGGGTGATGGAGTTTGTTAAAAGCTTTCTTGAATCTATTGACGTATTCATATAACTTCTCTTACTTTCGTTATTGATGCATTCCATTATGATGATAGTTTTCCTAACATTGAATCATCCCCTGTGTTCCTGATATATGCCATCACAGTATATTATGCTCCTGATAAATTGCTATAATCTGCTTCCCAATATTTCATTTATTTTTTACATCAATATTCATTGGGGAAATCAAGCTATGGTTTTCTGTTTTGGCTTTTCCTGCCTTTAGTATCTGTACCACATATATTTCCAAAACACTAATAAATAAATAAATAAAGGACTTCTTTGCCTATTTTTCTGAACAGTTTATATGGTATTAAAATTAATTGGTCTGTAAAGATTTGGTAGAATTTACTTGGAAATCCAATTGTCTTGGAGATTTTTTTCCCTAGGGCATTGATTGATGTCTTGTTCAATTTCTTTTTCTAAATTTAAATATTCTATTTCCTTTTCTATTGATCTAGGCAATTTATAATTCTGTAACATTCATCCATTTCCACTTAGATTGTCACATTTGTTGGGATACAGCAGGGTAAAATGCCTCCTAATTATTCCTTTAATTTCTTCTTTACTGGTGGCTAATTTACCATTTTTCATTTTTGATACTGATAATGTGGTTTTCTTATTTCCTGTATAAATCAAATTAGCCAAAGGTTTATGTGTTATATTGACTTTTTCATAAAATGATCTCAGTTTTATTTATTGGTTCAATAGTTTTCTTACTTTTAATGGTATCCATCTCTCCTTTGATTTACAGAATTTCTAATTTGGTATTTAATTGGAAATTTTTAATTTGTTCTTTTTTGTAGCTTTTTTAGTTGCATGTTCAATTCATTGAACTTCTCTTTGTCTATTTTATTCATGAAAGCATTTTAAAGGTATAAAATTTCCCCTAAGAACTTATTTGATTGCATTCCATAAGTTTTGTTGTATTGCCTCATTATTTTTGTTTTATTTGATGAAATTGTTTCCATGATTTCTTGTCTACACATTCTTTAGGATTAGTTTATTTAGCTTCCAATTAATTTTTAGCCTATCTTTCCATGATCCTTTTACATGTCATTTTTAGTTTATTATGATCTAAAGAGGATTCATTAAATATTTCTACCTTTTTTGTTTTTGTGAGATTTTTATGCCCTAAGATGATTAGTTGTTGAGTGCATGACATTACTGTTAGGAAAAATAAATATTCTTTTCTATTTCCATTCAAGCTTCTCCAAAAGTCTATCATATTTAATTTGTCCAAAATTCTATTCACTTTCTTAATTTTTCTCATTTTTTGTGAATAGATTTATCCAATTCTGAGAAAGGGAATTTGAGGTCTCCCACTAGTATAATTTCACTGACTATTTCTTCCTATAACTCACTTATCTTCTTTTCCAAGAATCTGAATGCTATACCACTATACCACTATATCACTAAACATATATATGTTTAATATTGATATAATTTCATTGTCTATGATAACTTACAGTAAAAGGTATTTTCTTTATTTGTTTCAATTGATCTAGCTTTGCTTTTGCTTTGCATGAAATCAGGATAGCTATACCTGCCTTTTTTTTTTTTTACTTCAGCTGAAGCATAATATATCCTACTCAAGCCTTTGACCTTTAATCTGTGTGTATTTCTCTGTTTCAAATGTAAACATATTGTAGGATTCTGGTTTTTAATACACTCTTCTATTCACTTCTGTTGTATGAGAGAGTTTGTCCCATTCACATTCACAGTTATGATTACTAACTCTGTTTTTCTCTTTCTTATTTTCTGTTTATACTTTTCCCCTTCCTTTTGCTCTTTCCCTCCTCACCACTGTTTTTTTTTTCCTGACCACCAACTCCCTCAATTTGACCTCCTTTATATGCTCTCAACCTTTTTCTTTCCACTTTCCCTTCCTATTTTACTGAAGGGTGAGCTACATTTCTATATCCAACCGAGTATGTATATTATTCCCCCTTTGCGCCAAATCTGATGAGAATGAAGATCAAAAAGTTCTTACTTGCTCCTTTTCCCCTCTTTTTTGTAAAAGATCTTTTATACTACATTTTATGTAATTTAGCCTATTCTGCATCTCCTTTTCCTCTTCTAATATTACAATACTTTTTTACACCATTTTAATACTATCACATCAAAGTCAACTTATATCAAGTCTCTGTATATTTCTTCTAACTTCCCCAATAGGTATACAGTTCTCAAATGTTCTAAATATTATCTTCCCTTGTAGGAAATTAAACAATTTAATTTTATTGAATGGCATGTTGCTGTGCTTTTTTTGTTTTTGTTTTTGTTTTTGTTTTTACTTTCTATCTTTTTATGCTTTTCTTGAGTCTTTTATTTGAATACCAAATTTTCTTTTTAGTTCTGTTCTTTCCATCAGGAAAGTATGAAAGTCCCTTATTTCCTTGAATGTTCATTTCTCCCCTGAAAAATTATGCTCAGTTTTCCAGGATAGTTGATTTTTTTTTAATCCAAGCTCCTTTGACTTCTGGAATATCACATTCCAAGCCTTCTGATTCTTTAACATAGAAGCCACTAATTCCTGGGTAATTCTGATTGTGGCTCTTTGATATTTGAATCATTCCTTTCTGGTTGCTGGCAGTATTTTTTTTCTTGACCTGATAATTCTGGAATTTGACTACACTATTCCTTGGATTTTTTTCATTTTGGGATCTCTTTCAGAAAGTGATTTATGGATCACTTCCATAACCATTTTACCCTCTGTTTCCATGATATGAGAATATTTTTCCTTGACATTTTCTTGAAAGATCCTGGCTACTCTCTTTTAATGATCATAGCTTTCAGGTAGTCAAATAATTCTTAAATTGCCTCTCTTGGATCAATTTTCCAGTTCACTTGTTTTTCCAATGCAATATTTTATATTTTCTACTATTTTTTCATTCTTTTGACTTCCTTGGACTTATTCTTGATGTCTCACGGGGTCATTAGCTTACACTTGCTCAATTCTAATTTTCCAGGAATTATTTGGGGCAGTTACCTTTTGTACCTCCCTTTCCATTTGGCCAATTATACATATAAGGGTTCGGTCTCTCTACAATCCATTTAGGGGTTTGATTTAGCATTGTTTCTGCTTCCTGGTTCTCTCCATCACCTTAACCCTACCCTCTTACCTTCCTTCTTTCTCTTCCTTCTCCCACCAGTTAATCATGTTTTTTTTTTTTTTTAATTTAGAATCCTTCTATGCCTCCACCTCTCACTTCACTGAACACTAGACATTCTTTATCATGTCCCCAAAAACCTTTTCATTGTGGAAGTTCACTCTAGACCTATATCAGAGTTGGAAGGTCTTTCGTTTTCTCCTTAAAATGAATGACTTCTCCCAGAATCTCCATTTAAGAAGTGTCCCAGGCCATAAAAATCTAATTTCTTTACAAATTGAACTTGTCCCTTCTGCTCCCTACCCTTTTCAGTATTCTTTTATGTATTGTTTTCTTTCATTAGAATATAAATTCCCCAGAAAGCTGGGATCATCTTTCCACTTATCTTTATATCCCAAACATTTAAAACAGTAAGCTCTTATTAAATGCTTGTTGAATGATAGACTAACTAGAAAAAAAGTTCTAGTAGTAGAGTCAGAAAACTTTGATTGCAGATCATATTTATCAACTTACTACATCTGAAATCTAGGACAAATCATTTTTATACTTCTGGAACTCAATTTCCTTATTTGCAAAGTGAAATGCTCAGACTAAATCATTTTTAAGGTACCTTTTATATCTAAATCCTAAAAATCTCAAAATGCTTTAGAATATATGAGAAAGGAGGCATCATCAGTATATAGACGAGATCAAAGGTAAGGAAAAAAATTAACTATCACATTACTGCAAGTGGAAAGAAAAAAATAGATTATGCCATCTTGTTGTATTTTCCATTTTATGAAATTTTTCTTGCTAACTAGATGCCAAACTCAGGTGTTTCTACCCATTGAAGCAATTTAATGGCCATCAGCCTCCCCTAAATTTCTCCTCCCTAGGTCAAATCTTTAGTCAATCCTGTTTTTGCTTCTGTTTTCCAGATCCAATGTTTCTCTGGAATAGCCTTTGGGAACTCAAGGTTACTTTGTATCACATTTGGGTTATGCTGATGAACTGAATGGATTTTGTCCAGTGAAGCATCAGAATACACACATTTCTCTTACCTCAAAGAATAGTTATCTAGTTGTAAGCTTAATGAAAGATGTAGAGATAATTTCTTTAACAAATTTTGCTTTTGTACAATTTTTAAGACTCTAGTAGTAAAGTATGAATATTAAATAGTAAGATAGTAAAAGTAGTTTCACATTATCTTTTGCAAAGAATGACACACCAAATCTGACCCTGATCCCAATGATGTATTCTTACCACCATGAAAAAATGCATTTTTGATCATACCAATTTCTTTTTTTTTTCTTTTTTCTTTTTGATTGTATCAATTTCTATTTAGGAAAGGCATCACCTTAGATGTAATTATTATGGAAGAGGAGACTATGAAATAACAGAGCTTAGAAGGGAAGGACTCCCAAAAGTATTTTCCATTTCTATTTATCACAGTTCTCTTTAAAGTTCTTTAATTGAATGACCAAAATCCAGTGAATTCCAGTGAAAACAATGTTTCTAGAATACTAGTCTCTTAATTAATAATTTTTTGAATCTAAGGCAAATGGCATACTCACTAAATATGTTGTTAGTATATGGACACAGAGGGATTGGTGTAAAGATTGGGCAGTGTTGTCTGAACTCTCTATATTTTGCTGATATTTAGAAAGAAGGAACTCAGTTGATATTGCCAGCAGGGACTGGACCAAGTTAAAAAGAAATTTGAGAAGAGGGAAGGAAGCATTCTTCCCATTTTATTCCTCTTTTACTACACCATGCCAATGATTCTTTCTTAACTATGTGGCAGATGGAGGATCCTAATACTATATTATATTGATTTCTTCAGTTTCTCTCCTGAAGTTGAATTCTGGTTCTTTTTTGAATTAATAATAATTTGTATGCAAATATCAATTCTTATGGCATAATATAAAATGAGTTCATTTATTCTCTTTCACATTCTTTATATTCCATATACACTGACTTACTTGATGTTACTCAGGACTGGCATTCTGTGATCCACATTAGTGCCTTTTCGCAGATTGACTACCTAACTGGAATGGATTCCTAATTCACCTTAGTCTCTGAGCATGCTAACTACCTCCTCCCCAAGCTAACTCTGACAAGAGTCCTTTTTAGATTTTCCCTGTTGTTTCCTTCAACTTTCAAATTTATTATCTATTTTACCTAGATTTAGCTTATTCATATTTGAGGCAATTCTCCATGATAGAATGCAGGCTTCTTAAGGCCAAGGATCATCATCATTTTCATCTAGAATATAGGAGTGCCATGCCTAGTACATATTATGGATTTCATGGATGCTTCTTGAATAAACTTGAATGAGGTAAACCTTATAAGAGCTTTTCAACATTTCTGTAGTATATAAAGTGGTTGTAAAAGGAAAAATTAACTTTAGGCTGAGGGTGGGGGAAGAGCTGTAATCATCTTATACTATATTAACCTTTGAGATTTTAAAATAGATTTGAATTTGTACTTCTCTCAACAGACTGACTCATGAAGATCAAGCTATTATATTGTATATAGTTTACAATTCTAGGAGATGTTTCTTCTACTGAATTTCTTCCTTCAAGATGTTGCTTGGAGTGATTAAGTTAAATCTTTCTTCCCATCTCTAAGTTAAGAAATCATGGATTTTGAAGTCTGTCATAAAATTTATTTATATTTGTTTTAGTAAGAAGAGTTGCAAGTACATAAATATTTACTTTTAGCCATAATACAAAAACATATAAAACAGTATCCCAAAAAATCAAATCCTGCAGCCAATAATTGACTTTTATTTAAATACTTGCATATTTAATATTGCTTTTAAGAAACAGATGGATGTCATTAAGTTTTATCATGTATAGGAAGAGAAGGTTGAAAAAAATAAACTGTAAAGGAAAGCAAAAGGAAGGCAGATTTGAACTTCCAAACTTCACATTGTCCTTTTTTTAAGGAGGAAAAGACTTGGAAGATATGTGGGAGTGACTTTCAAACTGTCCATATACTGGAACTCTCATCACTGATTTCAGTACTTTGAAAATCAGAATGATAAAAGTCCCTAATTATTTCATCACTCTTTTCAAGCTTCTTGTAAACATATACATAAACAGAGCAGCATGCAGAATAAGCCTATCCATTCTTCTCTTATTCTAAATTCTTTGTTAAGGAAAGCAATAGATAATTTTTTTCCCTTTCTAGGGGGCACTGAATAGTCAACACACAGGTGCACACAAATGCAAATTACTAGTGAAACACTCGGGTTGATTCTTTTTCACCTGGTAGCTAAGGTGGCAAAGGAAGTTGCTGCTACTTACTGTCACAGTTTGAAGGATGAAGAACACCAAACTAACACCACTAAGGGACAATTGATTCTCTATATTCCATTTTCCAGGTAGTCTTCTGAAAGAGGACTATTGATTGAGCTTTTTGGGGGAGGGAGGGGGAGATTTATCAAAGTTTCTTTTTTGCAGAATTGATATTTTACACAAAACAATTGAATGATTGAAATGAATGAAAAAGGAATGAAAAGTAAGGAGAAAGTAAAATAAGTGATCAAACGATCTTGGAATATCAGGGAATTCATTCCATTCCAGATTTCAGTGCTGGGTGATAGGAAGATACACATACACACACACACACACACACACACACACAAACACACACACACAGACAAATCTATACATACTTTATATATGTGTGTGCATATATGTATACACATACACACACACATACTTCTAAACTTTGAGTTGCCCTCAATTCCCATTGCTGTTTTCAGTACTTTGAAAAACAGGAAAATCACTAGATCTGTGGATATGTGTATGTGTGTGTGTTTTTGCTTTAATTTTTGCAAAGCATAATTTAGTAAGCAAATAAGAATGTAAAGGAGTAATCCATTTGATTAAATGCAAGGCAATACATTGAGAAGAAAATGCTTGATTTTTGCAATAATTGTGTCTAGTATGACAGTTTCAAAGATGCCTTTTATTAGAAACACATTAAATATGCTCTTGTGGCATCATTTCCACCTCATTGTCACTACACAGTCAGCAAAAGCTTTTCTTTTTAAGAAATGTACCAAAAGGTATAGGTAATAGAGCAAAATACTTAGGGGAATAGAATTCACACACACATATGCGCGTACATCCATATATATGCATGTATACTATATATGTATATATATATATATAATATTTGTGCTTGTATGTGTCAATATATCAAATATACACATCACAGAAATGCATACATATATAATTCCTAAAATGTGGTGATTTTCTATAATAAATATTTGTACAGAACCTTACAGTTTACACATGATTTTATTTAATTCTCATGACAAGTTTTTGGGGAAGTCTTTTATTTATCATCACAATCTGACAGTTGAGGAAACTAACTCCTAAAATAGAAATTACTGACCCAAGGTCAAGAGAATAGTTTGTGAGAATAAACTGAAGTACAATGCTCTAAACCTATTCTACTGATTTATTTTAAACCATTCTGCCTCATAGATTGTTTAATCCAGTTAAGTATATTTCAAGCATTTAAAATAAAATTATTTTTATGAGATTACATTTTGTTTTTGGAAAAACTTGCTTAAGTTTGAACTTTTCACAACTCATTTCAATGATCCCCCATAATTTTATTGACTTACAAAGAGCATTATCTGTGTGTGTGTGTGTGTGTTTTCAATTTGTTATTTCCTGTTAAGATTGGTAGAAAAAAAAGTCACTAAGGAACAGCACAAAGAGTTTGGGAAGGATCTTGGGTTATCTCTTTTAATTTGAGTTAATATATACTTCTTTATAATGTGGAGTATTATAGATTCCTACATCATTTTTGTTGTAATGTTTATAACCTACATTCTTCCCAGATCACATGGGAAAGATAGCATTTGAATTCAGCTCTCTCCTGAAGCTAAGGGCAGCACAATGTTAGACAAAGTAATCTCTTTAAATAGCCAGTTTCAATTATAAAGAAGAACAATTTAAACTGAATAAACAAAACATTCATCTACTTGGTGGCAATAGTATTCTTGATTGGAAAAACTATGTAAATTGACATCAAGAAGTTTTTAAGCTTGCTGTTGTTCAAAAAATGCTTGACTATAAGAGGTTAAAGTGATTAATATTTCTGTTCCAATCAAGAAAGAAATAAAAAGAAAAAAGAAAATTATTACATTCATAGAGACATGTTAGTATAAGAATAACAAACAAGATAACAAAGAAAACTGGAAGAAATAGAAAAATGGAACCTAGTTTGGGTAAATCTAGAGAAAAATAAGTCCATTGAGATTCTCCAATAGGTATAGAACTTCAGGTATTATAAAACAATAATGGGGATATTCTTGTTGGCATTTGGAATAAAAATAGCATTCACTTTAATCTCTTGTAGTCAAGCATCTTTTGTAACATATATGGGGTACCATGTTAGAGTGCACCAATTATTCATGAGGAGACCCCTATTTCAGTCTGTGCCTGCCACTTATAAACCAAGATCTTAGGCAAATCATTTTGATTCTCAGTTTATTTTTTTTGGCAGTTGATTTATAAGGTTCCTCTCTGCTCTACAATTTCATCATCATACTTCCAAACTATGAAAGAGAATATTGAATGAAGTAAAGAGACCTCATTTGGGAGTCAGAAGAACTAGAATTTAAATTTCAAGTTTATTAGATAGATCTTTGAAAGCTCTCTTAGTTTCAATTTCCTCATACCTAAAATCAAATTGGGAAGATTGAACAAGATTAGGAGTATAATCTGCGATCAATGAGCTTGTTTTTAAAAATATTTTCTTAACTGTATATAAATGGTTTATTTTGAAACTTTATATGTATTACTTTAAGCATTTAAAAATATTATTCTGGGAAGCAATGCCTAGACTTTATTAGACTGTCAAAGTGAAAAAGGAGAAGGGGTGTGTGTGTAGGAGGGAAGAGGAATGAGGAGAAAAAGAAGAAGGAAAAGAAGAGGAGGAGGAGAATTAAGAGAAAAGTTAATAACCCTTCATCTAGATTATTTCTAAATACTTTTCAAGTTTTTTGATTCTATAAATTGATGGTTTTATTCTGAAGGTCACATTTGACATTTGAAGGAGTTCTTGCTTTTGTGGGTTGATGGAAATTTCACATTTATATTTAATGGTAGGTATTACTTTGTGCCAAGAAATAAATGGAAATAATAAATATTTCTAATTTTACAAGGATATTTTAAAAAGATCACTCTACCCTACCATACATACCTACAAACATATACTCATATTGATAGAATGGTTTATTATTTCTGGAACTGAGGCAGAGTTAATTAACTTGTCCAAGGTCGTATAACTACTAAGTGGTTGAGGTCAAATTTGAACACATGTCCTCCTAATAATGAGGCTGAGGTGGCAAGTTTGATAGGATTTGAAGTAACATGTGACAAATTCATAATGGCCGTTCTTTTCACCAAAAGGAAGGTTTATTTAGGAGAAGAGTTTACAGATAAAAATAAGAAGTAAAATAGACGCCAGCAATGGAAAATATAAAATAGAATTGGGAAAGTTTATAGTTAACAAGGGAAAAAAAATCCCCCTGGGGAACTCAAAATTAATTAGGAAAAATGAAATATTTCATGAGGTGGGAGAAAGTCATTGATTGGCAAGTTAGACTAACTCTAGTTAGCTAAGGTAAGGAGAAGGCACCATTAAAGAGAAGGCACCATGAGGAAAAGGGAGTATTTTATAGTGGATTTAGTCCTGAAGAAAATTTAGCAAAGATTTGCATCAAAAGCAGAGTTTTATAGGGGATATATAAGCTTGGGGTTCTCAGGTACAAAGGCAGGAACTCAGGAAGAAGAGTCAGAGGGTTAGATGGTCTACACCTGGCAAATCAGTTCCTAGACTTGGCTAAAGATATTCCAGTGGAGATAGTCTGGGGAACTAACTTGCTTTTATGATGCAATTATGGGTGATATAGTTTACAACCATCTTAACATATAGTAATCAGACAGTCTGGGAAAGCTAAATTCTGTCAAGGTTATCTTAAAAGTTGTTGGAAATGTCTTGAAAAGTGCTAACTATATTGGTTGGATGAATTAACAATAGGCTCTGACTTCACATTATTCTGTATGAACAGGATTCAGGGTTCTTCCTGACAGGGGAAGAGAGTAAATCACATCACTAATTCCAGGACCAGTGCTTTATCCACAGTTGCCACACCCTAGCTACTAAATTGCAATTCCTATATAATACAAAGGAATTACTCTCTCATTTTGCCCTGGGGACCATTGATTCAAGTTATAAATACAAAAGTCAAAGGAAAGAGTCAAAGGAACTCTCCTGTAAGATTTCTTTCTCTTATACCAGCTCTTGAAAAAGTATTCCATATATCCAGATAAATGAAAATTAAATTCTAATTTATTTTTTGATGTCTATTCATCTTTATTTAAAGAAATTTCTGGTCCTCAGCTTCTTAATGCAAGTCTAATGTCATTTATATACAAATCATAGTTTCATCCATTAATTTCCATAGGTTATAAGCATGAATCATTACTTATACAATGTTTTGCTAATGATGGGTGGTTGCAATTTTCTTTCATGTCAGACAATCATGCATGTCCTTCAGATACTAACTCAGAGCTCTTCAAAGAGGAGGAATTTAGTAGGTGTTTGAGGCATTTTTTAAAGTGACTGACTGCCTTAGGTGTTTCTTTGATCTTGGGTTGAGGTCTCTCCCTTCCCTTATAGGGTTTGTTTGAAGCACTTTGGTTTATCTTGTTCATAGCCAGGGTAGAGAAACGCAGAAATAGGCCACAAGATCCTGTTCAGGGTTTAGAACTAGAGGAAATGAAAAATCTATGGATTTTTATCCTTAAATAAATTCAAAGTTCCTCTCAAAGGAAAAGTAAGGAACAACTCCATAAGAAGAAATAATTAGAAAATCCTGATTAGCAAAAATGCAGTATTTTCAATGCAATCCCACTAGTTGACATTTAATGATATAACTAAGCAACTTACTGTACAGATTTATTTCTAATCTCATTTTTCCCCCTGCAGAGGGTAAGTTCTAAGATAAAAGGAGATTTCAACTCTACCCATTTTGTTTCCGGACCTTGTTCCAGAAACTGAAAAAGTCTGAGCAATTAAAAAAAAAAAAAAAAAAAAAGATCCTGCTTTGCACTTCAATCCCAGTCTTGTCTGAATTGCTCTTGGAACAGATGTTGTCTTTATTCGGGATGCAGCAGCATTTCAGTCACCGTCCAAGTAAGGATATTTCAGTTGCATTGAATTTAAGAATAGAAAATGAGTCAGAGTAAAATAGGGAGAAGAATCATGGGCTTTTTCCTGTTTCCCCACTCCTTTCCTAGGAGATGCATTCCAGAAAATTCCAGAAACATTAAGTTTCAGTTCATCAGTAAGGTGAGAGGAAGATGAAACCTTCAGGGCTTTCTGGGTTAGCTGCTGGAAGGATCTAATCCTTTGAACATATTTTATTCTCATTCCCAGTAGGTCGGCTTTAGTATTTATCATGCCTTTAGGGGGGAATGAGGCTGAGAAAATGTAGGTCTGCAATCTGAGACCAGATGGGAAGGAGAGAAACTCTGTAGAAGGAGAGTTTTAGCGTCTCTCACTAGTTATTTGTTTTCTAGCTGTGGAAAATTACAGGTATGCTCTTATTCTCCTTATAAGGTCAGATTTACAAGACTATCTAACAAAAAGTATCCTACTTTTTTTGCAGAGTAAGAAGGAAAATGAAATATGGCAGCCAAGCCATATCTAATTTACAATAGGGTAAAGCTTCCTGTGTCAGTTAATTATCAGGTCACTTTAAATGGGGGTGAAAGCATCTTGCTACCTTCAAAGCGTATTGCTGAAATATCTCTTAGTGACACAAGACTTTATAAATTGAATTCATAATTAGGCTTAATCCTTTCAATGATAGTACCATTCTATCCCACTAAATGTGCTTTATAATTCCTTTTTCTTGCCAATAGGTGATATTAGCTGCAGAAAAATTCTAAAACCTTTATCATTTTTGACAAGGAGAAACCATAGCAGATTTTTTTTTTTGGATGAGATTTCCAGGTCAACCAAGGTTGTTTTAAAGGGCTCAAGCTAAGACTTCTGAATTAGGCTATAAATTTAATATTATTTTACTATCCTTACTAAATGGAATTAGAATGACTTTAACTTATTTATATATAGATGACTTGAAAGCTTTTGTGAAAGAAATATCCTTTATTTTTCAAAAAAAATCTAACTAGTTGGACTAGTTTGTCTAACATCAACCTCTTTGACAAATCTTATAACAAATTATGTACAATCAAGAAACATGAGCACCTGACTATAATTATATTAAGTACCTAGTATTACCAATTTATTCCCACTTGACATGTATGTTATCCATCTGCAGAGAGTAATCTGGAATTAACCAATAAGTTACCTTCAACAGAAATCTTGCTACTTTTGTTCTGCCTCTTTGAAGAATCTGTTAATTTTCTTTTACCAAATTTTATCTCAAATAATTGCTCAATATGCCCATATTACTCTAGAAAAATTCCTATGCTTTCCTATCCTGATTCTCACTGTGTTGATTATTATGCCAGAATCCTTACAGAATTAGAATAAGCATTTAATAAAAATAAAAATAAAAAATAATATCATCATAAAAGAAGCATGAGTAAAAGTGAATGTCAACCCTCCTTCACTTTTCACATGATCATGAACTTTCACAAAAACCAAGCTACCTCATTCTACCTAACCTCTCCAAACACGTATGGGAGGAAGGAAGGAAAAAAGCATATATTAAGTGTTCCCTATATGCAGATACTATGCTAAGCTCTTTAAAAATTTATCTCATTTGAGCCTCACAGAAACCTTGTGAGGTACAATTAAATACAAGGGAAACTTAGGAAACATATTCAACCCTGAGCTACAATATCATCACAATGTGAAAATCACTTTACCTTGTCTCAAGGACTTAATTAAGTGCAAAAATGCTCAATTCCAGTGGTTGTTGTTATTGTTGTTGTCTCTCTTTCATTCTGGAAGAAAACCAAGACATCAGAAAATTCCATAATATGCAAGTGAATTGGATTTAAATGAGGGAAGGCTGTATGTTACCAGTCTCATTTTCTCTTCCAGAGCCAGTTTCTATTCTATTAATTACCCCAGTTCTAAATTGATGCTGTTTCTTATTATTCTTGCTTCATTCACATCCCACAACTGAACCAGAATTTTGCCCCAAAGGTATATTGGTCTTACTATAAAAGGCTTACTTTAAGTAGAGTGGGCAAGATTTGGCCGCCTTTGTTCCTTTGATCATTGTTATTTTCATATTCACTTTCAAAAGTCTCCATTGTGGGCTCCTGTGGTACATTTCAGTTATCTAGCACTCATCTTTACCTTAAGCCAGGCTAGTGAAATTGACAGGGTGCTACTCTCTTCAGGCCATCAGTAATCTCTTTATTAATAAGTTTTGTGGCTTTCTACTTTATTTGAAATTCCCCATCTCTAAAAAGGAAGTGACTACTTATCTCATGGGGTTTTTGTGAAGTTCAAATAAGACAACCTATGTAAAATACTATGTAAGTCATAAAATATAAGGCATAAAGTACATTTTAATTCATTAAAATGGAAAATGCATGAAAATTGTACATTATATCATCAATCAAAAATAATTAACTGCCTCCTATATTTTAGGAACTGTGCCAAGTACTATGGATGCATTTTTAAATGAAAATTTTTATCTATGATCCTTGAACAACTGATGGGGAAAAAAGAGTGAAAATAAATACAGAAATATATACAAATAATTAAAGGGTAATTTCATGGCAAGAAACAAAATTTTTTCCTAGCATTGTAGGTGACATTTGAACTCAACTGAACTATGTAATTTGAGTATAGGTTTGTGAATTAACTGTTACGACTTGGAATGATTTTTCTTAATTTATTAGTGAATTTTACAAAAAAATCATTCATGAATGTTATCAATTTCCTCAATTCTCCAAATATTTTGAGTCATTCTCTGTAGTTATTTGACTTTTCTTGTTTTCATAACTATGAAGAAATGATAAAAGTGAACAGATATAGGTACTTCCCCCCAAAATGGCAGCAATTCGGGTAGCAAAAAAGAGTCTAAAAATGTAGATCTAATTTATTTTATTTAGATTATTGGTTTCTTTTTCATGCTCAGATTTCACTTTTTGAGGAATATATTTTTTCTCCTCCATTATGATTATGATGCAGAAGGGTGTCTCTGTCTTTGTCTCTCTTATGCTGCTTCTCTCTTCCTCCCTCCTTCCCTTGCTCCCTATCCTCTTTAGATGGAAACTAGAAAACCACCTATCTAAAATGTTATAAAAAGTATTTTTTAAATAAACTACAACTTGGACTAGATGGCCTCTAAAATCTCTCCCATTTCTGTAATACTATTATTCTTCACGATTCTGCAATCTCACTGGAGACTTTCATTCAACTTACTGATTTATCTTGTCCCTAACCAGTAACCATTTAACATTTATCACATCATATATGTACTTTGTTAGGCTAAAAGCTTTAACTCAGTTCAAAAGTAGATCAACCTTAAGAGAGTAAAAGGAAAAGATATTCCTCATGGAAAGAAATAAAGGTACAATTTGCTAAAACCTGACAGAGCCAATACCTAGGACTAACAATGAGAAAAGTACAAATGGAAATATAAAAAGAAAAATAGAGTTTTATTTGTTGAAAATTGAAGAAAAAAAAGATGTTTTCCTGTTTATCATTTTCTTTTATTCTTCTTGGGATCACCACTGTATAGTGCTACCAATCTTTTGCTAAATAATAATGTTCCAATGTTTACCTGTCCAACATGCTACTTTTTTCTCAGAGATTCTACTTTTATTTCCTGAATTTCAGGAAAACACCCCTTAGTAGAAGCACACAATTTAGTTTCCTTCTATTTAATCATCTCTCTGAGTAAAAGCTTTTGTTATACATTCAAATAGATATTATACAAGTGGGATGTATTTTGGCAGGAAAAAATGGATATTAAGTGTGAAAAAAAAATCCAATTTCATAAAGCATTCTTTGGTAGCCATTGAATGATGGCAGTTCTATCTCTATCTCCTTGAACTTTCTGTGATAAAACTATGATAATTGATAAATTATTTCAGTAATATTTTAATTTTTCTAATTGCACGTAAAGACAATTTCAACAATTGTTTAAAAAAATTAAGTTCCAAATTTTTTCTCTCCATCTTTCCTCTTCCTCCCTTTCTAAAACAAATAAGAATTTGAGCTAAATTATATATGAACAATCATATAAAACATATTTCCATATTAGTTGTGTTATGAAAAAAGAAACAGACCAAAAAATGAAAATGATAAAATAGTATGCTTCAATATGTAGTCTAACTGATAAATTCTTGAATTGCCTCAGTGATAATTTCTTTTCTTCAAAAATTAGAAGATACCAAGGAAAATGTTATTCTAGACCTGATCTGACAAATAAAAGAAGGTTGGTTGCAGAAATACAAATGATATAATGCCTAGGTGAGGTTGAACATTCTCTTTTACCTTTTGCTTTGGGGAAATAGGAAAATAAGTACTCTTCAGCTTTTGAAAAAAAATACTATTTCAAAGAAGATGTAGACATCTGTAGTATAAAATTTTATAGCTGATGTTAGCCCAAAGGAGATGGGAAGTTCTGAAGGACAAAATGTCTTCAAATGATGCTAATTAGGTATAAAAAAGGAACACTATCTAAATAGGCCAAGTTGAATTCAGAAGGAAATTTTAATCAATTTAGATAAAAAAAAAAGCAGAGAAGATGGAAGCAAGAGAATCAAAATCAGGTTGACTTAAAGATGAGGAATATTTTGGCCCATGATAACAGTTGAAATCAGGTACTAAGTTATAAATAGTCTGTGCTCTGCTTTCATAGAGATAATGCCCACACTATTCACAAATACAGATTTTTTTTTTTGCTTTTTGCTGAGGCAATTGGGGTAAAGTGACTTGCCCAGGGTCACACAGCTGTACAATTACAGATTTTTAACCTAAGTAACAAATCCCCTAAATGACCACCCATGCACAATGCTTAGATAAGTAAAAATTTAAAGATAACAGCAAACTATTTCAACTTTTATAGGCAAGAACCTTTACCAGCTTTTTTTTCCCTTATTCGTGATATGATTCTGTATCTTTTATGATTTGAAATTTGAACTAGTAGAGCCATTCATCAGCTTATTTTCTGGATTTAGCACATATGTAGCTCATATTTCTGTTTCTATGAAAACTATCTTGAATTTTGTTACTTGAGACTAAGAATGACCATATGCAAAGTTCAGTTTGCAGACAAAACTAATTCTCATATTCATAAAAGTCTTGTTTCTGTCAGCAATATTGACAAAGCAGAAAATTCAGTCAAGAAAACCATGATATCCTTTGGGAAGGTGACAGACTGTGGGAACACTCTTAAGTGCCAACCTATATTGAAGGTCTAAATAGAAGGGGTAATATTGGTATGGCCTTGAGATATAGCCTTACCAAAATATCTATTCAAGGTTTGTCAGTGGCATCCCAGAGTCATATTTAACAGCAAGTGACAAGAAGTCTATCCTGGAGCACAGCCAGTCTACTAACATTGTCATAATGCGTAATGCAGTATTGACTTTCTGGGCAGAAGGTAAGAGAAGAGTGTATCAGAAAAACATATTCAAAAAGTTGCCACAAACTGACGTGAAGTGTTTCTATTGCAGCTAAAGGTAGTTAAAAATTGAATGATATATTGATTGATAAATAAATGGATATAGATAGATAGCTATAGATACATACACACATATAGATATAGATATCCTATCTATATCTATCTATATCTATCTATCTATCTATCTATCTATCTATCTATCTATCTATCTATATGGGGGGTGAAGGACAGCAATCCAACTTTCAAAGATGTTACAGAGCTTTTGCTGCCTAGGAAAAGCAGCAGTGGGAATATTAACATTCTACCCCACCTGAAGTGAAATAATAAGGGAGGTAATAGTGGTTTTTGCAAAGACAAATCAACCACTGAAATTAGTAGATATAGTTACAAATCGCTGACCTCCTCTCTGGTATTGGTTTGTTTGTTAGTGGAAAGGAAGCTTTATTATACATAAGTTTTTCTATCCCCACACAGAAAATGATCCCTACCCTCATTAACAACTTTGAAAACTGAGATCAATGAATCATCTACTTATTGTCCTATCGTATTTATCATAGATGTACCCTTTAAAGGAACAGAAGAGAACTAAAACAGTGACTCAGTGATCATCCATCAGTCTTCTAGAATGAAGCGTAATCTCAATGGATGCGCATCAATTGGAGAATGGCTGAATAAATTTTGGTATATGAATGTTATGGAATATTATTGTTCTGTAAGAAGCAACTAGCGGGATGATTTCAGAGAGGCCTGGAGAGACTTGCATGAACTGATGTTAAGTGAAATCAGCAGAACCAGGAGCACATTATACACAACAACAAGACTAAATGATGATCAATTCTGATGGACATGGTTCTCTTCAACAATGATGTGATTCAAACCAGTTCCTATTGTTCATTGATGAAGATAGTCATATACATCCAGAGAAAGGTCTGTGGGAACTGAATATGAACCACAATATAGTATTTTAACACTTTCTGTGGATGTTTGCTTGCATTTTGTTTTCCTTCTTAGGTTGTTTGTTTTTTTTTTCTTTTTCTAGATATGATTTTTCTTGTGCAGCAAGATAACTGTATGGGTATGTATACATATATTGGATTTGTCATATATTTTAACATATTTAGCGTATATTAGACTACCTGTTATCTAGGGATGGGGGTGGAGGGAAGAAGGGGAAAAATTTGGAACAAAAAATTTTGCAAAGGTCAATGTAGAAAAATCACTCATATCTTCTATAAATAAAAAGCTTTAATAAAAAAATAATCAAAAAAGAGTAATGTCAGACAGGGCACTGGGATAGAACGCTTAGAGAAAAAAAATAAAAATAAACCCCAGCACTTACTAAAGTTAGTCAAAAATAATTAAATTAATATTTTAAAGAGATTAAGTGAGGTTGTAGTAAACATCCTACATATTAGTGGATTAAGATGCTGGATTTTGTGAAAAGGAGCTAAATGGTTAAGCTTATCAGAGCTTTATTTGGGAAAGGAATTCTGCACATCTTTGAATTAGTTCACCACTCTTCCTTACATTCTGACAATGAACGCTTGCAGGTAGCCCAGATAAATGGGTTCTATACCTTAGAAAATTATTTAATAAGTTACTTTACTTCTGACACAGATAAATTTATTTTAATCTGTTCAAGGGCCCACTTTGTCTTTGTGTTCTGCAGGAAGTTAGGTCTCCTTAAGTATCCCAACATAAATTCAATTAGAGTTCCTTCTTCCAGGAAGAAAAGATAATTCTCATGTACACCTCATGAGAATCTCTTTCTCCACCTCAGTTGAAAAATGCCCACTTTAGTAACCTTATAATCACATAATTTGATGGGTTAGTTTTGAGTTATATAGTTCACTTGAATGATGATGTTGGGACTGATTTATTTGGCTGTCAGAGACAACCCGTTTGTTCTAGGGCTGGGACTTACAAAGAGATTAACCATTATAAACTGCTTTGCTTGTTTAGAAGAGTTGACACAGTGAGACTCCAAGAATCCCAAAAGAAGTTCATGGTATTTTGAGTTTCTGGGTTGGTTGGTGCATAAACTAGCCCATCTTGGATTATGATCCCTTAAATAATGAGAGATCTTTTATCTTCAATGTCCTTTGGACTTTGGGAGCACACGTTCTCCAGAGTTGATACCTTTCATTTTATAACATTGTAGAACATTGTTCTCTCAATATTTTCTGTTTTCTTTGCTCCACTTAATCCATATAAGTTCCTGACGTCTACAATTCTACAGCAAAAAAAAATTGTTAGGTAGAGAGAAATCTGTCTGGAAATATAAGCCAAGGGTGAAAATATGACAAGTTAGATAATTAGAGAAGAAAGATATAAGTAGTAAGGACTCATATTTAAAATTGTGTTTCTGTCTATTTGCAAGGCACAGTTCAAGGATCTTTCTTTGGTAACATGTAATTTGAAAAAGCTTAAAAAATGCTCATTTCACCTTTTTATCACTATTATTTCAAATTAATATCCATAAAACCAAATGTCTATCTTCTGAGAGGAATTTTTGAAGCTAACCCAATTTAAAAATTTCTGCCACATTTGCTCACATATTTTCTACCTACTCTCTATGCATATTTTTCCTATAGGAGAAGACCTATGAAGCCCACCATGTTCATAGGGGAAGTATATCAAAGGCAATAGATTGGCAGTGTATATTAATTAGCTAAGAACTGTATATTTGCAGGAAAGTTTCATCTTAAGAGTACTATGCAGATATATCAAAGAGCGAAGTGATAGACACAGATTGGCCAGAAACAATTTATCAAGGGACTTTGCTTAAGAACTAGGACATAAAGGGATGAAGTGGGAAAGGAAGACCAGTCAGCGGGGGAATGAGTCCAAAGATCCCTAAAGGTGATATGTACCTATGTATGTGTGCATGCATTTTCACAAACATGTGCATGTAACTATTTGTACACACATATATACACACACATATAATCCAAGCACAAGGAAGAAAAAGGAAAAAAATGTTTTGGAAAGCAAGTAGGTAGAAGAATTAAGGAGCAACTTAAACATAAACCCAGATGTACCAACAAAGCTGGTTTGGGCTTGACATGTCTATCAACTAATTTGATAAGGAGTCCATAGTAAGCAGAAGAAAAAAGTAGCCTGTCAGGTCCAAATCTACTTTCCTGTGGCCACAGATACAGGAAGAGGCAAGAGTAGAACACTCTCTTCAATCTCTCTCTTTCTGTCTCTGTCTCTGTCTTTTTCTCTCTCTCTCATATCTATCTATCACAGGGAAGGGGGATATGTGAGAGAGAAAATATCAAGAATAAGTTTTTTATTTTCTCAATTGTACCTTAAATTATTATATAGCTATGCTTTTATAGCTGGGAAGGCTACCCTGAAATGCATTCATAGAGATGGGAAGACAACCTAGCAAAGGCACACTTTCTCTGTCTACTCCTCTTGCTGCAGTTTCTGGTTTGCATTCTGGAGCTTCACCTCTTAGCTATGTGGACTCTCACAGCCCAAGGATATGCTTAGGATTTTTATGGCCTCATCTAATTGCCAAGGTTCTGACTGTGACAGGAAGGGCTAAATCAGAAACCATATGCCTCCTGGAGGACAGGGTCCATTTACCAGGAGTGATGCTGAGGTCTCTACACCAAACCCTGTGCCCTGGTGTTTCCCTTTGGTAACATAATTGTTAGATGAAGGTGATTATCACCTTTCCCTGTTCATGACTTTGGCATCCCAAACCTCCCTGATCTGTACTGACAGATCACTTAACTAGCAAATAACTGAGGGGGGGATAATCCAGACTTCTTGATTTCAAAGAAATCAATTACAACATGTTAATCCTGATAGATTGCGCAACTGCTAGCCATTGAATTGAAACATTTATAAGATCATACTATGTAGAAATCATTATGGTAGGAAGGCAGGGATTCTATGAGAAAAAGATAATGTACCTATTTGTTCAGAGAGTCCATGCTCCTGGGGTTTACATGTAGTGAGCCAAAGGAAGAGGTGTTTGGCATAATCAGGTCTCACTCTCTCAAGGCACACCTTTGTAGTAGCCTTAATATATGATACTACTTTGTTTACACTATCTTAATTAAATTTCTTTATTTTTTTACTCTTTGCCTGAATATAGTGGTTATCAATCTAATAAGAATCAGTGATACTTTTGATAAAACTAGCTATTTATAATGCTAAAAATCAAAATTTTGTTATTTATTATCCATACTTTGTTCATTGGTATAGAAAATCTACCAGGTTTATTAAGGGCCTCCTAAGTACTAGGACATTTGCTAAGAAGCAACAGTATCAGTAGCAACAACAATAATAACCATAATAACTATTAAAAAACATGATGCTTACTTAGTGCTTTAAGATTTTCAGTGTTTCGTATATTTTTATGTGACTAAATATTCCTTATTTTATTTTGTCTATATATTTTGAAATATTTCTAATAATAATAACAATATTTAAAGATACTCTCAATTTTTTTCATTCAATATTATGACAAAAATTTTTGAATGCTTGAAAAATGCCTGAAAAATTTTTGAAAATTTTATTCTCTTCCACTGAAATTTTGATTTGAAACTCTTTTAATCTGGTTTAAAAATTAAATATAACATTCTTCAGCTTGTTAAGGTACAGTATGTCTCTTTATTGAAGGACAACAGAGAAAGATCTCTATAGCTGCATTGGTGTCAACTCAATACTGAACTAGATCTTTGATCTAATCAAATTTGAATAATTCTATTTAAATTACAACTTATGTATATCTGCCCATCCTATCCTACCCTTGTCCATGTTCTCCTAAATTTTATCAAACCATGGTATAACCAATACATTTACGGACTTTTTTTTACTTTTTCCTGACATTCTAAAAATACTATTGGTTCTCTCTGACTGTATAGTTGATATTCCTTTTCTTCATCATGTGCCCAATCCATCTTATCTTCTTTGTATGCTTTCCTTGATAGTATTTTTTATTTCTATGTTTCTTTAAAGTTCTTTATGGGGTATAATTTGAAATCACCTCATCAACACTGTGTTAGACCATTTCTAAATGAGCTACTATCCCAGGTTTGAAATATACAGGTAATGAAATCAATGAAATATAAGTCAATCCATAATACAAAATACATACAAAATCCAAGGTTACAGATTTCAGGGTGCTGGTTTCTAAACAGATATAGGATTTTATTGGACATGGATTAAGATACAAGTTAGACACAGATTCAAAATGGATATAGTTTCCCTCATGTTCCATGACCTCTGGGAAGTATAGGAAAAGAAGATTAACTAATTCAGAACAGAAAAGAAAACTGTGACAAGTAGGAGAATCAATATGTTCTCATATTCAGGGTTCTTAGTTATCTTTTGGAGTTCTCATGTATCAAGTCATCAGTGCATTCTTACATTAGGTAACCATTATATTTCCAAACTCTGCTTCATTATTCTCTTATATGATTAAATGAGAGAACTTGAAAGTGGATTAGGGTAGACAAGAAATGTGATCAGCTTGAAGAAGAACAGAGTTAGCCAGCTGGATTGAACTATTTGGCCTATATACTGCATCTAATTTAAGAGGAGTGACTGTATATTTCATACAACTATGTTCCACCTCTAGAACTTTGCAGTCATTCCAGCAATCTTCAAATATCTCCTTAATAATAAATAGGTTGATGTTTAAAGCTGGTTTTCTAGGGGTGTGATGCTTTCCCATAGTGAAGGATAGGGAATGTAGGGGGAAAATGGTGGATGAATGAAGCCTCCAAAACTCATAAGTACAAATCCAGGAGTCTAATGGATTAGAGATGTTAGGCTTGTTAATCTCAAAATTTCTGGCCTAAGGGAAATTCCTTTCCAAAGACCAGGTAGCACTTCAGGATATGAAAACCAGATAAATGGGATAAATGATCCTGGCTATGTTAGTTCCACAAGCAATTAGCATCATTCAATTAAAAGTTTCAAAGGTTCACACTGTAACAGTTCTGATGTGTCCAGAGATGGACTTGTTCAGGCCAGCTGCAGTGTAGACATCTGTCAAAAACACTTACAGGTACTAGAATGACAACCAGGAACAGTAAGCTTAAATGGGCAGATGATTAAAATCTGACCCATTTCTCCCAGAAGAAATACTGGTTCAGCAACTAGATAAACTAGAGATAAAACTAATGAGTTATAATCTCCCTGCAATGAGGTTTTTGGGTTTGGTTGTTATTTACTTGTTTGTTTTGGAGCAAAATTATATCCAGACTCCCCCATACTAATTTGCATACTACGTTCCCCAACTTTCTTTTCATTAGATCTTCACCAGATCATCTCACTGATGGGGTCTTGCTGATCAATAGTCTCCTTGCTAACCTCTGTGTTTGAGAAGCTAAGAAAATAGTGAGGAGCACTAATAAGTTCCCTGCCTGTCAATTAAGAATTTGTAATGTTGGCTATTTGCCTAAACATGGGCTTTCCATCCCTTGCTCTCTCAAAACTCCATTCATTTTTGATCTTTGTCTTTAGACCTAAGTTGCCCAAAATGTCCCACAGCCCACATAGCCAAATGAGATAAACATTGAGTTGCCCAAGGATTAATGACCCTCTGTCAGAGAATAATAGAGAAGTCCAACGCATCAGGGTCAAGTTTTGTAACAATGTAATATCAAATATATTAAGTAATAATGATATCAAACAAAGGTAACTATTTGATTAGGTGGATGGAAATTGGTTCTTGTTAGATGATTTAAGTCTTTTCTCTAGGGTATGGTTGGTTGGGGTCTTGAGCAATTGTGCTGGATCTCAAAACAGTTGCATAGTGATCTCAGTAGATCCAGGGCTCAGGAATAAGACCATTTCTCTTTCTTACAGTGCCTATCATCTGGGGAAGAGAAAGCACACGAATGAATGGTTCACAAGGATAGAGCCCATGCTCATTTGTATCACATATTCATGAAGGTGGAGCCAACCTTCAAGTCCTCTGTTATATATATATATTATGCTGTATAATGAGTCCCTATTCCAAGCCAAAGTTATAAGGTTCCATGTCCTCCAATATCAATCTCATTGTGAAAGTTTAAGCAAGATGTGGTATCTTTATTTGAAAAATTTGTTGGTTATTAGTACTTATGTTATAACAACAACTGTGTTTAAAAAAGAAGAGTGTTCACTATTTGACAAAAATTTCTGGGAAAATTGGAAACTAGTATGGAAGAAATTAGGGCTTGACCCACACCTAACACCACATATCAAGATAAGAACTAAAGTGGTTCATGATTTAAATATAAAGAGTGATATTATAGACAAATTAGAGGAATATAGTACAGTTTACCTCTCAGATCTTTGGAGAAGGTAGGAATTTGTATTCAAAGAAGCACTAGAACTCATAATTGAATACCAGATAGATAATTTTGATTATATTAAGTTAAATTTTTATAAACAAAATTAATGCAGACAATATCAGAAGGGAAGCAATAAATTGGGAAATCATTTTTACATTTAACAATTTTGATAAATGTATAGAGAAGTGATTCAAAATTATAAGAATTCAAGCAATTTTCCAGTCAATAAATGGTCAAAGGATATGAATAAACAATTTTCAGATGAAGAAATTAAAAGTATTTCTATTCATATGAAAGATGCTCCAAATCACTATTGAGCAGAGAAATGTAAATTAAAACAACTTTGAGATATCACTATACACCTGTCAGATTGGATAGTATGATAGGAAAAATGTTGGAGGGGATGTGGGAAAACTGGGACACTGGTACATTGTTGGTGGATCTATGAATACATCCAACCATTCTGGAGAGCATTTTATTTTCTTATATTTATATTTTCAAGGCCTAGCATACTCTCTGCCAAATTATTAATTAATTTTAAAATTAATATTTTAGTAAATCTTTAATCTATTTATCTCTGTCTCTGTCTATCTTGTAGAAATCTCCCTATCATCTCCCCTGAGTTTAATTTGACATCATAAGTGGATGTTGCAAATTGGATGTTCTCTTGGCTCCCAGAATTAAAAATACCGCAAACTCAAATATCTTTACCCACCACCCAAACATTTCTCTCCCCCTTCTCCTTTTCCTCTTTTTGACAAAGATACCAACCTTTCACTCTCCAAATTTCATACTCCAGACATGATTCATGAAATCTTCAGTCTCCTCCATCCCACAAATGCAATTAATTGGCAAATCCTGTCACTTCTACTTCCACAAAAAAACTTTCAAAGTATAATCCTCTCTACTCAGAGAGGTACCATTAATACGGTTCAGTCCCTCATTACTTTGTGCCTAAAATATATTACCTTAATTGCTCTTCAGTATTTTTCCTTTCTTGACCTTCCTACTTCTTGTTGCTAATGTGATTTGTCTTGGTTATAGGTCGGACCATAACCTTCACCTACTCAATCAGCTCAAGTGGGTGCATATTCTATCTGGGATCAAATATTAGTGCCTTAATTTACCTTTTAAGGCCTTTCATGACCTGGAACCAACCTGCCTATCCATCTTCATTGGACATGAAACTCATTACTGTATTCTGTTTCTCCTTTTTGTCACTTTTTTTTCCCTTTTTCATGCCATTGCACTGCCTGTCCTGCAGGCCTAAAATGTCCTTCCTCACCTTTGTCTCAAAGAAACTTTTTTTCCCCCTTCCTATAAGATGTTGCTAAAGCACAACTATCATCAGGGTGGTCTGTAAACTTGGATGGGGGAAATTGCATATTCATTTTTCATTAACCTTTTGCTGAGATTTATCATTCTACTTAATTATGAAAGGAGGAAACAAACCACAGTATTATTTGCCTTTGCTAGTTGGCCAAAATGATCAATGACAGAAAATAAGGTATTTCAATCTGCATAAACTCTTTTATTATTAATCCAACTAATTCACCTTCTCAGATCATCTAGAATTGGACTCTTCTGCACTTCTTCTTCTTTTTTTTTTTCCTGAGGCAATTGGGGTTAAATGACTTGCCCAGGGACACACAGCTAGGGAATGTTAAGTGTCTGAGACCAGATTAAAACTCAGGTCCTCCTGACTTCAAGGCTGGTGCTCTGTCCACTGCGCCACCTAGCTGCCCCCATTTTTATATTTATTCTAGATAAAATATTTTTTTGTACTTTTTATGGCAGCCTAAAGGTGCAGTAGATAGAGTAATAGATCTGATAACAGGAACATCAGAGTTGAATTGCAGTGTGACCTCAGACACTTATTAACTAGGTCATTTACTAGGAAAGTTACATAATGTCTTTGTGTCTTAGCTTCCTTATCTGGAAAAAATGGTGATAGTGATATCACCTATCTCCCAGGGTTGTTGTGAGGAACAAAAGGAATAACATTTGTAAAGCATTTTGTAACTTTAAAGTTTATATAACTGCTAGCTGTTATTTTTTTAAAATTATCATCATCATGATAATTTCCATTTAAATATAGATTTTTTTTTGAAAACAAGGCTTTCATCATATTTTTATTTGTTTTCCTCATAACTAACAGGAAGTTTGTATGCAATGTTCAATTGATACAGATATAGAACTTATATAAAAGTTCAGTCCTAGGCCCTCATCTCTACTCTCTCTATACTACTTGGTAACCACACCAGCTTTCATTGCTTTAATTGCCATTTCTATGGTGATGTTTTCCAAATTTACGTATTCTGTTCCAATCTCTCCTGACCTCTAATAGCACCTGTCTAGTTGCCTTTCATTCATTTCAAACTGGCTGTTCAGTTAAACTCAATATACCCAAAATGTAAATCATTATATTTCCCCCTAAACCCTCCTCTATTTTAACCATCCTTGTATAGTTATTGCTATTGTCCTTATTGGGAGAGTAATAATCAGATTATTACTCTAAGATCTTTTGTATCTTTTTTTCTCCATTAATAAGCATTTATTGATGGATATAAATGGGAACGAACTATGAAGGAAAATATTGGACAGGGTAAAATGCATTGATAAAGGCAGATAAAAATTAAATTAAATGAATATCAAGTTCTCATGCAATTAATAATTTGTGGAAAAATATTGGAATACAAGGTTTCAGTGGGAAAATAATGAAAAATCATGTTATATAGAGTTCGATAGAATTATGAAGTACCTATATCTTAATTAAGAAATTTAGATTTTATTTTATATCAATAGTGTCTTTGGAGATTAACTTGACCTCCACATTTAGAGAGTGAAAAGATTGGAAAAGATAGGAAATCATTTTGTTTCCTGAATAGATTATAAAATCTTTGAAAAGAGGAGTTCCTTCTTGGGTAATCATCATCATCATCATTATCATCACCATCACTTATACCACCACAATAATAACTAGCATTCGCCTAGCTCTTTTTGTTTTGCAAAGGGCTTTCCATGTATTATTCTGTTTAATCCTCACAACAACTCAAAGAGGTCAGTAATATTATTAATCCCATTTTAGAGATGAGGAAATTGACACAGAAAGAGATGGTGGCAAAACATTCCAACATCCTTGCTGAGAAAATCCCCAAATGGAGGGCAGAGTCAAGATGGTGGAAAGAAGACAGTTCTTTGCCTGAGTTCTTCCTGTCTTCTCTCAGAATCAACACCAGATCAAGCCTCTGAACAGGTTTTAGAATGACATAACTCACAAATATTTAGAGTACAACAAATTTAGAGCAGAAGATATTTTGGGAAATTTCAGGAAAGGAATACCTGGAGTATGAAATTTAGAGAAGGAAAGGTTGGTATCTTTATCAGAAAGAGAATTTCATCATTGGATTTCTAAGACCTGACTATAATTAATGGAATAGTGAATTTATATAAAAATACCATATAAATTAAAAATATGTAATGTGAAATAATTTGTTGAATTTTTTTTTTCTTATTGGTGGTGGTAGTGATTAAAACAAGTGATGAATTCCAATTAATTTGGATATTTAATTAATGAAAAGAAGCCACTAAGAAAAAAATGGCAGGAGATGTTAAATGGATTATGATACATAAAACTAGAAGAAAATACATAAATTATGCAAACTAGACCTTCTATTTCCTGCCTCCTACATTTGCAAAGGTTATTACCCATGCCAAGGATGTACTCCCTTCTCATCTGTGCCTCTAAGAATCCTGATCTTCCTTTTAATTTATCTCAATTAAGATGCTGCTATCTGTGGGTGAATTCTTACAATTTCCTCAAATTAATTTGTATTTACATATACATGTATCTACCATTCTTATATCCTTATACTTGACTAATCCTTATTTATATAGATCTTAGAACAAATTTAAATAGAGATCTTAATGCCTTAAAAGATACTGAGATGTGGAATTTTTCATGACTATATGACCCACTAAAACAAGCAATTAATTTTTTCTTTTACCTTTTTTAAACCACAGCAACCTTGGCATATGGGCAGCTATTCTCCATTTGAATGATACTATACTTTTTTGAGACTCGCTATTTTATCTTTATATAACTTTAAATACCAAAATGTTCTTGAAAATATGTAACTAGAACCTATTTCCCTCTAACTTTTAACCATCAGTCTCATTTTGGTATTTTGGAGCCAAAGAACACAAGTCTAACCACTGTTCCACATGAAGATCATTTCAAATGTCTGGAGACAGATATGAGACTATCTCATAAGTCTTAATTTCTCCAAACTAATCATATCTACTTGCTCTAACTCTTTTTCATATTACATAGTTTTACTGGGTCACTTTCCTCTGGACAAAAGTTCACTTAAAAATTTGAAGTCAGCTTCAAGATGAAACAAGAGAAAATATGATGTGTGGCTTTTATTGCTCCGGTACATGGAAAATTGAGTCTCTAACAGATAGGCAATGATGAATACTAGTTATGCAAAATTCTATCATAATGGGAGAACAAAAGTATTGCATAGATCAGTAGACAAGCATCTGGTTTATGGGGTTGGGGAATTAAATGGCATTCTCTTTACTGTTCAGAGCAAGCATTGTACCACAAGGTTTTGCTTAATTTGAGGTTAATTTTATTCTTGATATTTTTAACCTTTTGGAATTTGACATAAAATTTCAGCTTTCCAGAGATGAATAAAATAGAATATTCCAGGCACTTACTTGAGACAGTATTAAAGCAAACTAAAGCCATGAAAATGTCATGATGCAATTTGCTGAAAATTTATCTTTCATGGGGAATTGTTCAATTACAAGTGAAATGAGATTGGAAAGAATATTTTATTCTATAAATCTTACACCTGGAAGACAATACATCTGTTTAATGTTTCCATTTGTAGAATTCTGATCTATACCTGCCAGAAACAAATTCTAATAGCCATAATATATGACATTATTGATAACTTCCAAAAATCTGAATTAATTTTGATGGCTAGATCTCACCAATTTCTTTCAATTATCTTTTTGAGCTCATAACACGTTGTAGGCATCACAGTTAGATTGACTTATGTCCAAAAACATTTGAACATTGGAGAATTAAAGACTTCAAATTTCATGTTATTCAGAGGAATACATCTACACAGATATGGTAGAAATAAAGGTAGAGGGGTATTTCCAAATAATTCAATATAAAACTTCATTAACTTTAAGAAATTTATATTTGAATTTTTCTCTGAGTATAAAACCTCTCTTTCTGAAGGCCTATGTCCCAAAGAAATCTGGTATGGGAGTCACATCTCTTTATCCAAATCATTTTAGAAACCTGGGAAAATATTTCCAAAGAAAATCCTGTTAGATTGAGTCTTCAAAGTACATTAACCATACTATACCAGGAGGAAATTTTATTTTAAAAAATGAAGAAACATAATCTATTCTGAAACAAACTTTAATAACCAAATTCCCCCACCTCTCCACTCCCTGTGACCACATATGTATATGTCTACTCCCATAGTCTTTCAAAAAAGAATATTCTGGGGTGTTAGAGTCTCTAGATGAAAACTCTCTCCATTCTAGAGTCCTCTAAGGCAGGGCTTCATGAACTTATTCGACTTATGACACCTTTTCTCCTGAGAAAATTTTTGTAAATCCTCAGTACATATCAAACACTTATTGATAATAAATCACATTTTTACAGCCCCATATTCAGTTACATAATTCTATGTGAGGTCATGGCCCATAATGAAAGAAGCTTTGCATTAGGGTCACCTAGGTCTGTTTTAGTTTTAGAGTCAACAAAAATCTCTACTTTCAACTATTATTTGTTTTGTTCACTGCTGTGCTCATCATTGTTAGCTGTGATATCCTTTACTGGTATATTCTCCAGCTGCTGTCTTCTCCTTGTTATTTAGGGTTCTCACTGATCTCCCCAAACATCCTACATTTAGTAGAAACTTGGCATTATATTTCCCTCCTGATCTGGTAAGAGGATACAACTTTCCCAGGGAAGGTCATAGTTCTATTGCAATAAAATGTGAGATAAGAAATTCTTTCCCAAGAAGATATATTCGTAGATTTAGAACCCAATTACCCCTGGATATGTATATAACCACTCACATGGATATGTATATAACCACACACAATGGTCTCATTGTGTTTTCTCATAACAACAGCAATAACAACAACAAAGACATTTTTCCCTCTTGGATGGATAACTGCAGTCCTGAGTGAACACATTGGATAAACTACCAAAGATTCACTGAATAAGCCTGATGTTTTTTCTTACATCTTAGAATATTAGATATCACTTTCTTTCAGAAAATACTTTCTAGGGATTGAAAAGAAGACTTTATAATTTCTCCTACAAATACAATTTTATCTTATGGAGCCTATCACTTAGTTATATCTAGCTATTGAGTTGAAAAAACAAAATGAACAAGAATCATAACTATTATCCCTAGTCCCAATTCCTAAAAGTGAGAGGTTCAAGGGATCTAAGGAATTTATAAGTTCAATTCCTTCATTTAATAGATTAAGAAATTTAGAAATAGAAAGTAAAATTAGTTAGCCAAGATCATATAAATAGAAATTATCAGTCAGGCTCCAAGCCCAAATCCTTGGCTTCCAAATCACTATTTCCACTCTATTTTCTAGTTAAATAAGATCATGAGTTCAAAGTCAGTCAATAAAGATGTTTTAGGCTTAATAAGTGCTAAGCACTGTGCTGAACAATGAGGATACCTACTCTCTGCTCTCAAAGAGCTCTGTGTCCTATGGGGTAGAAAACATGAAAACAACTATCACTAAACAAGTGACATACAGGTTGAATTGGATATAATCAATACGGAGAGGGCACTAGAATTAATGGGAGTGGAAGTAGCATTTTATAGAAGCTAGTGTTTTAGGTGACACTTGAAGGAAGACATAAAAAACCAAAGGCAGAGAGGAGAGGAATTTATTCCAGAGATGGGGAACTGCAGGTAAAAAAGCCCAGAGTCAGGAAATGGAGTACCTGATCAGAGGAATATTAAGGAGGAGCCTAAAAGTAGATCACAATGTGGTGAAGCATAAAATATAAGAAGACTGAAAAAAAATGTGTGTATAAGGGAGAGATTGTGAAGGATTTAGAACACCAAGCAGGATTTTAGATTTGATGTTGGAGATGACAGGAAACCACTGAAGCTTATTAAATAGTGACATAACATGGTCAAATCTGTTCCTTCTGAAAATCACTTAGACAGCCAAGTGGGAGATGATCTGGAAGTGTAAGAAACTCAGATAGATAAACCATCAGGCTATTACAATAATCCAGGCACCTGGGAATGAGGGCAAATGGATTGAATTTGAGGGGTAAAGAATAAGGAGTCAAGGAAGATACCTATTTTACATACCTGGGGGACTTGGAGAATGTGGTACCCTTTTTATGCAATGATGGTGGTGGAGCGATGTTCTGGAAGTGACAATGGGGAATAGTTATTGAGTTTTCTCAATTTTTCAACGATAGCCAATGAAAAATGAGTGAAAGTATCATCAGTGCTGAATGGGAGGTTAGAGAGACTATTATTAGAAAGGATCCATGTCTTAGTAAGAGCCAGAGTATGAGAGGAGTAGGGAAAAATAGATTTATGATGAAGGTAAATTTATTTCATGTAGAGCACTCATTAAAGAAAGAATAGTAGCATGTTTGGGTAGCTTTTGAAAGAAATATTTGGGAGACGATATACAGTTTAAGAAGACTGAAAAATAAGGGCCATAGAAGATAGGAAAAAATAGAAGATAGGAGGTTTATAGTCAACAGGGTGCAGGATCCCTGGGAAAAGGACAGTGTGTTGGGCCACAGTTCCATGTCTCAGTTTCCCTCAATTGCTCTATTTCAGTTTCCCTTAATTGTTCTGCCTCAGTAGCAACCTCCCACATCCTGGGGGAATTATTGGTCTAGCATTCCAAAGGAGTCATAAAACCTCCAGATGGTCCATCTCAACATACCCCTTATTTTTTGGCTTCAGACTTACTGTCTTCTATTTCCTTTCCTAGCTTCTCAGAATTTATGATCTCTTCCTCCATACCCTCAACCTGTCAGAACTGAATTGATAGTCCCTTCCTGGAAAGGACTCCCTACCCCTCCTTCTGCCTCATGAGCTCTTTATTCCCTTGAGTGCTGGGAGTCCTATAAGAATCCTGTAACCAAACTTACTAATTGCTGGACCTACTTGAGATCCAGTCAGCTGGCTAATGCTTGCCAGTCTAAACTCTTAATGGACTTTGTGCTTTGAGACAAGAGTCCCAACAATCCCGATTCATAGCTATGGATTCTAAACTCTCAATTAGCATCAATAAAATATTAACTACTCTCCAGTGTGTGACACTGCCTCAGTTTCTCCCTGAGCATTACAAGTGTAACTGAGTGGAAGTTGCTAAACATTGCTGAATGAATTAAATAGATTTATTTACTTTACTACATATTTGGACCTGGGGTGAGGTCCTCTTAGGGTATAAGGCATCATGCTAGGGGGCCTTTGTGGAATGCTAAGGGAATAGCTTTTCTGTCTTATTTCTATAGACAAATCAGGTCTGAAGATAGGTAAAAGAGCAGTTATCTCTCTTTCCCTGTTATTTGAAAAGGTTGTTGCATTTTTCATTTTCTCAAAGAGGACCATGGCATTAGGGAGGTGATGCCATGATAGGCAAATTAATTGGATTGAAGTAAAGGAGGGTTGTGCAAGATCATCTACCTTCCTTTACTCTCCAGAGCCATTTGGATACAAAGCAGGACCACTGGCTATGGCCCTGGATGCAGTGGGCAACCTGGTGTGGCTTCAATCAAACTGAGAACTGTTGAAGTTTTGCAAAGTATCCCTATAGGTAAAAGGGGTCTTCTGGTAGCAAGAAGAGACCAACTACAGGACTAGACACAGGACAGAATGGCATCTCTCTTATCTCTTACTGGCAGAAAGATACCTCAGCCACACTGAAGGGACTACTATAAAAATTAAAGGCATAGAGTCATCTCTATGGTCTAATGCAGTGTGCTAGTAGACCTATGTTGTGTGTGTTTGTGTGTGTGTAAAAGAGAGAGACAGACAGAAAGACAGATAGACAGACAGAGACACAAAGAGACAGAGGTAGTCAGAGAGAGAGAAAGAGAGAGAAAGAGAGAGAGAGAGAGAGAGAGAGAGAGAGAGAGAGAGAGAGAACACAATAGCACAATAGAATCATTTTTCCTCATTTAAGACAGCTTAGGAAAAAAATATTGAAAGTCAAAATTCTGAAATGTTCCTCTAGCTTAGCAGCTTAAAACATGGTAAAGTAACCATTACTGCAATATTCTGTTTTTTCACTGAGTAGCATTATAATGGTTCATGGTTATATAGTGCTTTGTGGTTTACACAGCGTTTTTCTCAAAGGTCTTTGAGCTAGATGGAAGAGTTATTATGGTTTATATTTTACTCATGAGGAATCTAATCCTTAGAGAGGTTAACTGACTTACCCATGGTCACAAACTAAGTCTGTTAGTTAATGGCAGACAAAGCCTGTAAGTTAGGTTTTTTATTTATCAATTCATTGTTCATTTCATCCTAGCAAGAAGAAATAGAAATTTAATGTGAGGGAAATTTCTCTATGTTCTGCTTTTAAAACTTTTTAAAGGGATTTATAGAAAAAGCAGAGGTATAAAGGGCATCTTTATATGCATAGAATGAAGTGTACTAATAATTCACTGAAAGGAAAGTGAGTGTGTGTGTGTGTGTGTGTGTGTGTGTGTGTGTGTCTGTAGGGGTGGGGAGGGAGAGAGAGAACCCTCAGATTACTTCTTTTCACAATAAATTTAACATTGTTTGCATTTTGTTTTTTCTCATTCTTTTTCCTTTTTTGATCTTATTTTCCTCACGCAGCATGATAATTGTGGAAATAGGTATAGAAGAATTGCACTTGTATAACATATGTTGGATTACTTGCTGTTTAGGGGAGGGGGTGGGAAGGAGGGAGAAAAAAATTAAACATAAGGTTTTGCAAAGGTAAATGTTGAAAATTATCTATGCATCCGCTTTGAAAATAATGTTTTAATGGAAATAATGTTAATGAAATGTTTTAATGAAAATGTTTTAATGTTTAATTAAAAAATTAAAAAATGAATTTAACATGATTTTAAAATAAATATACTATTTTAATGTTTATACAAAGAGAATGAATATGAAAATATATGTTTTTTGACAAAAAATTTAGTTTAACATTTCAAAAAAAATAGATTGGAAATACCAGCTTGATTTCATTTAATATTTTTGTTAGCTTTCTGCTTATTGAAGTAAATTTGGAAAAATCATCAACAAAATACAAATGATTTTTCTACTATAAAATATGACTAAGTGTTCTAAGATGACACAGATGAAATAGGTACAAATGACTGTTTTGAGCTGAATCTGTCCCATCAAGAAATATACCTTTTAGCATTTAAGAACATTCTTAAGGTTATTTTTAAAAAGAAAAAAAATATGATGTCATATAATAATGGTTGAACAGGTGGACAGAATCATGCCTCTTTCCTGAGAGTAAGGGTATTTTATTGAAAAAAGAAAAATATGTGAAATAGGAAGATGTAGGTATACATCCTGAAATGATTTGTGTGACAATGAGGAAGTTACTGAATTTTTATATTATTATATTGTAAAAAATAAGGGCAAAAAAATTTTAAAGAGGCATGGGAAAAAGTTCATTTGGCAAAGTAAAGTTGGCAGAACCAGAAGAATTATTTCTATGTTAACATCAATATTGAAAAAAAAATTCTGAAAAGCTTAAGGCTTCTGATCAACTAATTTATCAACCATGACTGAGGATTGATAAAGAATACTGATTACATTATGATTTCAGATGATAGTCTAACATTCACAATAAGAAATCCATTTCTGGATGCGATCAATGTGGAAATTTGTTTTGCTCAAGTATGCTTATGTGATATAGAGTCTGTATTTTTCATTCTTTGTATTAGTTTTTAGCTAATTTTTCCCAGTAGGTGAGGAATGATGACAGGAAAAATATCAGTGTTTGATAATTGTAAAAATAATTTTAATAATACCTAGCATTTGTATAACATTTTACAAAAATCGCATTAAACCCAAATAAGAATCTTGGGATGTGGATGCTATCATCAAATAATAAAAAGAGGAAACTGAGCACAAACAAGCTAAGTGATTTGCCCACTCAATAATTATCTAAGGGCAATTTTGAACTCAGGTTATCTTGATTGTAGGCCTAATATTCTATCCAAGGCACCACCTACCAGCTAGTTTTTGAAAAAGAAAAGTGGAGTTTACCATGTCTCTTTTAGCTAAGAATTCAGAGACTTAAAAACCTTTTAGGGAGGCAAAACCTTTAGTCTTCAAATATCAGTTAGGGAAAATCCCAAAGTTCTTTCCCCCACAAAAAGGTAGTGTTCATCTATACTTAGAGCCTTGGCTATGGTATTTGCTTTGTTGCAGGAAATGTCTAATCACAAGATTTGAAGCTGTTTTAGATTACCGAAAAAACATGTACCAAAGTAGCACCTATAACCATTAAGTTTGCTTAAAACTCTCTACTTCCTAGAGAAAGGGAAAGGATATCAGAATTAATCATTTATATTTTAGAAATAGAAAGTATTTTTATCGCCTACATAATTCCTTTATGAATAACTTGAATTACCAAGCCTATTAAGGAGAGGAACCTATGGAAATCAAACAACAAACAAACAAAACAAAACAAACAAACAAACAAAAAAGCAACTTTATAAAGGTAAATATCTGGTCCCATTCCCTTGCCATCTTACCTGCCAGTTTCCTAGATATCACCAGGAGCATGATTCTGCTCAGACACAAAGATTAAGCCCAAAGGGCAAGGTAATTGCTGTTGTTATCTTGTTCCATTTCTAATTTCTTTTAAAATCTTTAGCATCTAACTAGCTTCTTTATCAGCCAATAAGCTTCACTCCTAGGAAAATAAATAAATAATAAATAATTCACTTGTAGAAAAAAAATTTATCTGAAATAAATCTAGTCTTTCTTGAAGAAGTTTAATTTTTTTCATACTTTAGTTCTATATGCACTTTATTGAAGAAGCATCTGTTGTACTACTGCATTTTGCTTTCCTCTGGAGTAAATACTATGTTTTCATTTTTATGGGAAACATTCCTTTAAACAATACTGAAAAAAAAGGAAATGCATATTTCTGTTTTCACTTTAATGGATTGGAAATGACAGTTTGGAAGTGGGCAATTTTTGAAGGATTTTTGTGACATTGTACCAACTGTCTGCTATTTCTAAAATGGGTTTTGTTGTCTTCCCTCCCTGTATTACTTCCTCAAAATTAACTGGCACAGCCTTTTTGGGATCATTGAAAATGCTAAAGGAAATTTAGGTCACCCATATCCCATATCTATCTTGGAAAACAAAACTTAAAAGATAAAACAGCAAATAAAATACCACAAATAACCTGGTTTTGTGCCAAAAGCCTGAGCTCATATAATATGTCAATTATAAAGCATTAAAAACAGTCAGATTGCTGAGATTACTGAGTATTCTTATTGATATAATTTTCTTATAGGTTCCGAATTTTCTAAAGCTAAATGCTCTTAGATTGTTCACTTTTATTTTAGTTACAATTCAAGTCCTCAAAATGTGTGTTCAATGGAAATAAGAATACAATCTGACAATTTTCTTCTTCTCAGAACATAACAAAAAAAAAAGTTAAGACACCCACCTATTGTGAGAGTGAGATTTGAAAACAAGACCTAAATGTTATTTTCATCATTAAAAGGATTTCAATGGACGAAAGAGCAATTGGCTTGAAATATATGAATGGAAAGGAAGTTTAAGATGTGCCTTTTGCAGTATTACCTTGAACAAAAAAATTAGTAACTGCTCTTGTGCTATATTGTTCATGTTGCTGCAAATACATAGGTGAAAACAATTCCTCTCAAAATAACAATGTTATGAGCTCTTTGCGAATGAGTTTTAGGATTAATCACAATATAGAATCAAGAAGACCTGGGATACAATTCACCTTTGACATTAACTATGTGATCATGGGCAAGCATTCTAAATCTCAAATGAGGTTCTCATACTTATTTACTAAATCACAGCCAGGTTATAGTTTCCATTATTGGAAGGAGCTGATAGACCCACAGAAATTGCATATACATAAGCACACACATACATATATACACATATACATAGACAAACACACAAATACATACTCCCTGGGCTTTAGATACTGCAAGGATCACATGCACAGAATACTAATTACTTTAAACTTATAAAAACATAGATGCTAAGCTTCTTTAAAATTTTATATTTCGATACTCTAAAGTATAGGTGCTTACTCTGAGTGATTCAAAATTCAGATCCTTCCTATGTGAATGCACAACTCTTTCTATAAACTAAAACAGTTAATAGTCATCACAGGTTATTGTAAATTTAACAGAAAACAGCTACTCGTTTCATTCTTTCTGGTGATGGACTTTTCTAAAATCAGTCAGACTGGTCATCAGAAAACAATCAAACCATCCCTCTCTTGGCCAGTACTTAACTAATTATCATTTAGTAAATATTCAATACTTAATAAATAACATTATTCTTATTAAAACTTTTGTAGTTCAGTAGGACCTACCTTACCTTTTATTCCATTGGCATATTTTTGAAAACTTATCATCTATATGACAAACTGAAACATCACAGTAGAAAGAGTGTAGGATGAATTTATAATTCATAATTTATCACAAATTTCAGGGCATTAAAAAGACTGCAAATTAAGGATAGCAAGCTAGTACTGAAGAGGCAGGCTCCAAAGAATATAATTGCAAAGAATAAAGCTGATAAAAAGTAGAATATTATAGATATGTAAGATGGAGAATAAACAGGGTCCTCTCTTTTATGAAGTGGAGAAAAGATTTCCTCAGCTATTCTGTCTTTTATAGGATCAGCTAAAATGGGAAATGGTTGATTGTACCAGTACTTCTGCAGGGGTATTTAGAGAATATCAGGAAGTAGGGAGGCTGATGGTGAATCATTGTTGATCAGTGTAAGAACAGTTGGTATAGGAAACTGAATTGTGAAAAAAGAGAGTTGAGCAGAAAAAGGGAAATGAGTATATAATGGAAGAAATCAAGAATCAGAAAAATCCAGAGGTGGATCCTGAAATGTTTGGTTAGGATCATACAATTTGAACTGGAAGAAATTTTTAAGGCCATCTTGTCCATCCCTCATTTTATAAATAAGGCAATTAGTCAGTCAAAAATCATTTTTAGGCTTTGCATTTTTTAATATGCCAAGGACTGTAATAAACGCAGAGTAAAGCAAAAAACAATCTCTGCCCTCTAGGAGCTTATATCATAACTGGTAAAATAAAATATATAAGCAGTAACATATAAGTTAAATGAATAATAGATGGAAGTTAACTTTATATGGGAAAGAATTTGCATCTGGCCAACAAGACTAGGTGTCCTGGAGGAAGAAGAGCTTGAAGTTGAACTATATCATAAAAGAAGCCAGAAATTTTTTTTATTTTTTATTTTTTTATTTTTTTTATTAAATCTTTTTATTTTTCAAAACACATGCATGGACAATTCTTCAATATTAGCCTTTGCAAAAACTTGTGTTCCAATTCCTCCTTTCCCCCATGCCCTCCCCTAGATGGCAAGTAGTCCCATATATGTTAAACATGGTAGAAATATATGTTAAATCCAATATGTATACATATTTGTATAATTATCATGACAAACAAGATAAAAAGTGAAGCAAAATAAAATGCAAGCAAACCACACCAAAAAGAGTTGAAAATGCTATGTTGTGAACCATACTCAGTTCCCACAGCCTTTCTCTAGGTGTAGATGGCTCTCTTTATCATTGAAAAATTGGAACTGGTTTGATTCACCTCATTGTTGAAGAGAACCATGTCCATCAGAATTGATCATCTTATAGTCTTGTTGCTGTGTATAATGTTCTCCTGGTTCTTCTCATTTCACTTGGCATCAGTTCATGCAAGTCTTTCCAGGCCTCTCTGAAATCATCCTGCTGGTTGTTTCTTTAGTGGAATTTTTTTTAATTTTATTTGCATAACATATGTGTGGGTAATTCTTCAACAATAACCCTTACATAGCTTTCCGTTGCAAATTTTCCCCCCAACTCCCCACCCCTCCCCTAGATGGCAGGATATCCACTACATGTTAATTATGTTAAAATATTGGCAAATCGAATATATGTATACATATTTCCAAACTTATCATTGCTGTGCAAGAAAAATCTTATCTACACAAAAAGATATATCAGATAAAGGAAACACAATGTAAGCAAACATCAATCAAGAAGTATGAGAATGTTATGTTGTGGACCACATTTCACATCCCTCTCTCTGGGTGTATATGGCTTTCTTCGGTGAACAATTAGAGGTGGTTTGAAACATTTCATTGTTGAAGAGAGCCATGTCCATCAGAATTGATGGTCATATAGTACTGTTGTTGCCGTGCATAATGATCTCCTGGTTCTGCTCATTTCACTCAGCATCATTTCATGTAAGTCTCTCCAGGCCTCTTGGAAATCATCTTGCTGGTCATTTCTTACAGAACAATAATATTCCATAATATTCATATACCATAATTTATTCAGCCATTCTCCAATTGAAGGGCATCTATTCAATTTCCAGTTTCTAGCCACTACAAAAAGAGAAGCCAGGAATTTTAAAAGCTGCAGTGACTTGCCTAAATTCACACAAACAGTAGAGATATTATCTTCTCAGGTCTTCCAACTTCAGGTCCAATTCTCTTTCTACGAGACTAATTATATTTTGCTATACTTACTGTGGTCTTCAGTCTCCTCTTCCTATGGCATCATTGTGATTTGTTGAAATGTCCACAAGAAAATGTTTATATTTATCGGGATTATGAGTGATTTTGTTGCTTTACTATTTTTGTGTGTGTGTTTGTGAGAGAAAGCATGAGAGAGAGTGGAAGAGAAAGAGAGGGGGGGTGAGGAAAGGAGGGAAGAAGGGAGGAAGGAAGAGGGAGAGGGAGAGGGAGGGAGGAAAAGTGGGAACAAGGGAGAGAGAAGGAGGGAGGGAGAGAAAAGAAGAGAATTGTAAAGCAAGTTATCATGGACAATAGCGCTAAAAAATCAGAACAAGCCTTCTGAAACCAGTTCACCTTTCTAGGATTTGGACTTGTGCAGCTAACCTCACTGGCTTATCCTGAGAAAAGACATTTTATAATCTGAAGAGAATTATGCAACACAAATGTTATATATTATGTATATATATTATATGTATATATTAATAGATGATATATAATAATATGATATATATATATATATATATATATATATATATATACATATATATATTAAGTACTGTTAATTTCCCAATTTGATGCTATTTTTCAAAATTTAAGAGGAAATCAGCCCAGAGGTGATGCAATGTCTTGTAGAAAATTGCAACTTGTAATATGATAGGACAGTCATTTGAAAAAGAATTTTAGAAAACAAAAATTGTTTGGACTATCTTTTTTGGTTTGTTTATTTAAACTCTTGCTTTCAAAAGGGAGCAGTTTTTTAAAGGGGGGAGTGGTTTCAAAACATAGAAAAAAAAGAAATATTCATTTTGCTGATATGATTGTGTCAATGAAACAGCAATTATGTATCAGTGTCAATGGAGCAGCAATTAGACATGTAAAGTCTCCAACTGTGAGACTTGAGATCAAATTTTAATCTTAAACTGTTTTCTTTTACTCTTTGATGGAGATTGCCGAAGTGATCATCATGAATAATACACCTCTTTATTTCCATTTCTAAGCACTGGGAAATCACATGTATCACTCTTCAGGATCTCTGCTTGCCAGCTGGAAGTGATATAGCTGATTGGAAACCTTATCAAAGAAATAAGGACAGACGCCTTGTGATTAAGTAAGAATGTGGGAAAATAGAAAAGTTATGCAGTTCTCATGATGAGGCTCAAGCCTGAATCATAGCTATTTGATTACTTTTGTTTATTCTAATATCAAATTTAATTTGACCTAATATTATGGAGTCCTTATTGTGTGTGAGATGCTGTGCTAGTCACTGGGAATGTCAAGACAAAATTTCAAATCTGTGCCTACAAGATTACATTTTACTTGGAGGACACATGTAAACATAAAGCTTGAAGAAATAATATTAACACATGGAGGAAGATTAGAAAAGACTTTTTAATAGTTGCTACCTAAATTGAGATTTGAAGGAATCTAGGGATTCTAAGTGAAGGAAGTTCCCTTAGGCACTGACTACAATCCATGATATAATGGTCAGGGCTGGGCAAAATTCAACAAGACTGTACCTGCAACATAGGGTATGGGAAATGAAATAATATGAATTATATTTGCAGAACCTTGTGGTAACTGGATTGTAGAACAGTTGAAATATGAATATAAAGTATATACATTTGATTAGAGTTTATATGGAATCATGAGATTTTTCTGATCAGAAAAGCCTCATATTGTGATCTGGGATTTATGAACATTAATTTGTTAGTTGTATGTAGGACAACTTAAAAGGAAGAAAAGCTATACTACCAAGTAGGAGAACATTATAATTGCCTAACTTAGAGTAATGACTGTAAGAGTGCAGAAAGGGACATAGAAAGAGGAGAGAGGTAATAGAGTCATGATAGGAATAGAATAAATAATACTTTGCAATTGATTGAATATAGGGTTAGGGGACTGAGGAGATGAAATCAAATATTGTACCTTAGTTGAGTGACTGAAAATATAAAGTTACACTTAATATAAATAGTTCATTTTTTTATAAAGCTTTTTATTTACAAAACATATGAGTGACCTTTCAGCATTGACCTTTGCAAAAAAACTTTTTTTTCCCAAGCTTTTCCTTTCCTTCCCCTCACCCCCCACTCCTAGATGACAGGTAATCTAATACATGCTAGATAGGATAAATTATATGACAAATACAATACATGTATACATATCTATACAGTTATCTTACTGCACAAGAAACATCAGATCTAGAAAGAGAAGAAGAAAAATACAACCTAAGAAGGAAAACAAAATGCTTGGAAATATTCACAGAAAGCGTTAAAATGCTGTGTTGTGGTTCACTCTCAGTTCCCACAGGCCTCTCTCTGGATGTATATGACTAACTTCATCACAGCACAACTGGTTTGAATCACATCATTGTTGAAGAGAACCATGTCCATCAGAATTGGTCATCGTATAGTCTTGTTACTGTGTATAATGTTCTCCTGGTTCTGCTGATTTCACTCAGCATCAGTTCATGTAAGTCTCTCCAGACCTCTCTGAAATCGTCCTGTTGGTCGTTTCTTGCAGAACAATAATATTCCATACATTCATATACCATAATTTATTCAGCCATTCTCCAATTGTTGGGCATCCTTTCAATTTCCAGTTTCTTGCCACTACAAAAAGGGCTGCCACAAACATTCTTGCACATGTGGGTCCCTTTCCCTCCTTTAAAATCTCTTTGGGATACAGCCCCAGTAGAAACACTGCTGGGTCAAAGGGTATGCACAATTTGATAACTTTTTGAGCATAGTTCCAAATTGCTCTCCAGAACGGTTGGATCCGTTCACAGTTCCACCAACAATGTATCAGTGTCCCAGTTTTCCCACATCCCCTCCAACAGTTATCATTATCATTTCCTGTCATTTTAGCCAATCTGACAGGTGTGTAGTGGTATCTCAGAGAATAGTTCATTTTCTTTAAGCACATATATTCTAAATAATATCTAACACAAAAATAAAAATTCCAGAGTGTTTACTTGCTTAAAAATAAGTAAACAAATTGCATGTTTATTGCTTGACACTAGTGTAAATGAATCAACCTCAATTTCTTCATTTAAAAAAAAGGGCTGAACATTTGATATGAAGAAAATCCTTACTAAAGTAGAACTATTTACTCTGTCTCACTTAAAAAAATTTCCATCTTAGTAAATAAAAGACATAATTTAAAAAATCAGTTAAGTGAAGTTAGTGTGTGTATAAGGGTATTCATATTTTAATTCCTTCTCTGAACTTTAAGTATAGTCATTTATTCATATAAATCAAAAGAAAAAGATTTATATAAAAAATCATGATGTGATTTCCCCCCCAAAAAAATCAATCAAGGGAATTTAATGTTTTAACAAATGTCTTTTCCAACAATAGTTTAACTTCTTTACTGTAGTAATTTTAATATAAACTATTTAAAATTGATGCATTTTTAAAAAAAATTTGTTTCCTATTGCTCTCTGGTTTACAATGCCAGAAAATGCCACTTTTAAAAATATTTTCATAATAAGAAGGTATGGTGAGTAGAACAAGTACAATTTACAGAATTACAGAAACAACATAAAGAAAAATAACTGAATGAGCATAGAACTAGAAGCAGTAAAATGGCAAATGGCAAACCATAAGTACAAAAGATTGAAGATGAAACATTCCATTCACTTGATAGATGCCACTTTTGTTATACATACTCGTGAATAAAAGAATTCAAATTATTAAGTGTTCATCCCTTCCTATTTTCTGACAAGCCAATCCATTTCAGAAACAGACAAAAACAGATGACCTATGAATACAATCTACAGCCAAAAAGAATATTATACTGACATTACACATTATTGTGTATATCTTCTGTTTTCAGACGTGAACTATCCATATAGCATTTTGGCCATTGTTTATTCTCTTTATTCATCTTGGACTCAGCTCTTTTGGATCAGTTTTGTTGTTTCTGGAATCTCCTTGGCTCAAATCTTTCTGCTTGGCATTCTCTATAATGCTTCTTTCTATCTCAATTGGTAAGCTATGCTGTGTTTCATCTGTTTTTTCACTACTACTTATCCCCAACAAGCTAAAAACAGTTATCATCCTCCAAACTCCCCTTTCCTCCTCCAGGGACAGCTGTCAGACTTCTTGCCACACATTATAGTTGGGATATGCCAGTTATTTACATTTCAAAATAAGTAATGCTTTGGTGCAAAATAAGTTTGAATTAGTGTGATGTGAGAAGAAAACAATTATATCAGGGTTGCATTTGTTGTTGTTCTTTGCACACTTAGAGTTCATACTTGCATTGAAAGTCTTTGAATTATATTTGACTTAGATTTTTCTCCTTTGGATGATACATTTAACCAAACCTGATTTTACTTATATATCACATAACCATTCTTCTTAACATTTCCTAATCATTCCAGAGAACATTAAACTGATCTTTTATCCATTTTTTGTAAATCATTCTATTCTATGACTGCCCATATTTTATATGCTTCCTAAGTTATGTTTCTCTGGTTTTGAGTTAAGTTCACAAGCTCAACTTTGCTATCTGAGATAATTGCATTTAAAAGTTCAGTTTTTCTCCTAATCATTGTTCTATTCTTGTGTCAAGCAAATCTATTTTCCTTGAAGGATACATATATATTACAGGAAAACTGCTCTGTTACTTCATCAGTATTCTCTATCCTTCAAGAAAATCTAGTCTATAATTTCTGTGATATTAACCAACTATGCAAATGGATAACACCAATGAGTTTTCTATAGCAATAAAATGGAAAGAGATTGTTGTTTGCCTTACAACCAGAAATTTAAGACCATTATATTGCTCCACACATTTATGATGCTTCAGACTTTGTAACCAAGCATACTGTTTTCCTTGAATATGACGTTTAAGTTTGGTAACCAATTATGTTGTTTTCTTCTACTTTCCCCATTGTTTCCAGTTTCACTTGTCTTTCAGGTACATATTATCCATATACTGAAAGAGGTGTCCATTAATCTGCTGCATTTTCTGTTTCCTTATCCTTTATAATATTTGATAGTCAGGACATAGTCATATGTGCTTTTTTCCCATTTGCATTATCTCTAATCTCATTTCCTTATGATATCAAATTTGGAGAGGAGCTGAGATGCAGTAGTCCACCCCCTTTTGGAAATGTGCTCGTTACAAAAAGTTGTCTCTATAAGCCTTTCCCATTTTGAATCCTAGCTTGATCCTAATGGCCAGCTCACCAAAACTTTTCTATCTTGTTGTTTTAATAAATTCCCTATTAACTTTCTTTTTTCTGAATTTTGCCTCTCAAGGTGAAGGCCTGACCATAATTTTTTTTTGGTTAGTAGAAAAAAAATCTGATGATTATATATATGTACATATATTTCATATCTATTTCTTTACCATATAAAAGATTTATTTTTGTAATTTTAAAAACAGTTTTCCCAAAATATTGAGAATATTGAGACCCTGTTTTTAAGTCTTATGATCTTGTATAAATACCAATGAGCCATATATACTGCCCAACTATTATGTCTTGCTTTATGAATGACTTATTCTACCTCCCTTTCTGAACAATATTTCTCTGACACCTGTTTAATCCACTTTTGTCACTGAACGCTTTGATAATGTATTATACATTAATTGTATATCTATGCTAATATATCTATGCTAGTAAAAAAGCTTTCTATTATCCATTGAGTTACCTATCTTTCTAGTTTTGGGGAAACTTTTAAAGATTGTAAATTTATTTAGGAGATTTTCCAATGTATAATCGTTTGTTTTTTCATCTTTGATAATCATATGTCTACCATTTTAATGCCTTCCTTATAGAGATGGTTGAATACAAAATATATGCTCTGTACTGTGTTGTTTTGCAGATCAATTCCATTTCATCTGATCATTATCTTTTTTTGTAATTAAATTTTTAAATGCAATGTAATCAAGATTATTCAACTTGAGTTTCTCATCAATCTTTCCATAACACTCTTTTCCTTCCCCTCCATATGATTAGAGAGCTCAGTAGTCATTTCTCTAATTCTCATTTTAAAAGGGAAAGTTTTTAAGTCTTTGACCATCCTCTTTCCAAAAAAAAAAAAGCAAAAACAAATCAGTATCTATTTAAACAGCTGTTGTCATATAATACTGAATTTCTTGGTGTTGCAAATAGAATAATTGTATCCTAGCTCATTTGGTTTCCAGGCTATTTGGTTGTCTTTGGTATGGCAAATTATTTGCTATATTAATTACCATTCATCAGGGAATTCACCCACTTTTTTATTTTTGTGTTATGTATTTTAATAGACCAAGTTAGTATTGTTTCAATTGTACACCATGTCATTTTATTATTCTTATATCATAATTAGATTCATCTTTAACAAATTGATGATACCTGAATAACTAATTTGGTTGTTATTAACATGTTAATTAAAAAGCTTCCTCTTTTACCTCCTCTCCCAAATCAATTTTATTTTTGGCATTTTCAGTATCCTTTTTGTTACTACTATCTTAATAAAGAATTTTCTAAATAAATAAATAAATATGTATACATAGTTTTGTATGTATAGTGCTGTTTGCTTCTGTATCATCTATAAAACTTCAACTTATTTCATATACTTCAATTACATTTCAAAAATTTTTTACTCTCCTTCAAAAGACCCACCTTCAATAAGCCCACCTTTAGTTAGCATCAAATTTTAATAGAATTTCTCTAGTGTTCTATCCTTTGGTAGCAGACATCAGCAGAAAAACTGTAGCTATTTTTATGATCCTTTTGCAAATTCTCATCATGAACTTTTCAATGAGAGATGATCTAATGTCCCATGAAATTATGTTTCTGGTTGCCTGTGGAGCTAGCTTTTTTATTTGTCTCTCCAAGGAAAACCTAGAGTCCATTGTTGCTTTAATCTATAGTTTACTATTGTTTTCTGGTTTCATTTGCAGCAGAAATGTTGATTAATACACTTTAGTATTTACAGTAGCATGTATAATTTTTGGTCAGGGACAAGGAGTTCACATTTGGAAAACCAGATGGTATTTTAATGGTTATAAATTATCTAGAAATCATGTGATTCTTAGTGACTTTTTTTCCTTCTCATCATTTTAAAAGTACCACTACAGAAATGGAAAATGACACTATAAAATCGAGCACCAGATATAATCATTCTTGAGAGCCAAGGGTTATATTCATACTTTAAGACAATATCTAAATATGAGATTTTGAGAGATTTCACACACACACACACACACACACACATGCAAAGAATATATGACATATACTTGAATATTTCTGTAAAACAAGTTCTGACTAAAGGTAACATTAAAATTTAATGGCTTTACCAATGTAATAGGAATGGTAAAGAGCCAAAATATGAAGGAAAAAAAATCTACTTCTATGTCCTCAAATTATACAGATAGATAGTCAAGTATGAGAGAAATGATTGCTTTTCTCTTATATTAATCACCCTTTTTTTGGTTAGGCTCGATTAGATATTGTTTGATTTATCCTATCCTAAGTGGTCTGTTCACTTATGAGCTACCTACCCTTTCCCTATGTTGATTGATTGAACCTAAATTATGTTTAGGGATATAATCTGTATCTCTGAAAAATGCCCTTTCCTCAATATGCTTTGGATCAGTCATCTGAACAATACAATGAGAATGTAGCACAAACTTGTCACTGTCATTCTCTTTTCTCCAAATTCAAGTTAGTTAAACTTCATCTTTTTAATAGGAATCTTCCCACTATACTAATGAATGACTCATTTGTATTATGGAGAGGAAAATACCAAGAGTGAGATACTGGTCTACCTTTTTAATATTTCTTTTATGTACAATGTAGTCAGTTTGTATTTAAGTATCCTATTGCATAAAAGGGGTACAAAGAATTAATGTATGTTAGAAGAAACTTATATAATATAACTACATACATTAATGTAGAGCACGTATAAGGTTACCCCAGAAGGAAATGTAGTAGAGGTTGGGAATGCTGAACCTTCTACAACGTACCCAAAAAAGTGGCAATTTATCTAACTTTTCCTTGAAAATCAAAAATGGGGGGGGGGATCTACTACCATTTTCCAACTCCTACCTATAGGTAGCTCATTCCATTTTTAGCTTTGTCTCTTTGAAAGAGTTTCCTTATTTCTTGATATCCTTCTGAACTTCTATTCATTGTTCCTAGGTCTATCTTCCAGGCCATGGAGACCAAGTCTAGTCACGTGGTGACCTTTTAGTCTGTCAGGTTTGGAAAAGAGTCTTGGTTCCACTGAACTCCATGTGCATCCCTCACTTATGGTAGCATTGGGCCTTCCTCTAATATCTCATTCCAACTCGAATGACCATGTATTTTTCAAAATCAAAACTCAATAGTTAGTTTAACTGTTTATGTCCTAGATGCCTTAGTAGGTAAATTGCACAGTCCACTCTATTAAGCCTGTGATATTTTCACCTGTTCTGAAAATTCCAAGTATTTCTTTGTTCTTCTATAGCTACCTATTGCCTATACAGTGTAATTTTCATTTACTAACTTGAATTTCAAGGGTCTAAAAAACCTACATCAAGCCCAACTTTCCATCAGGACATATGTATATGAAGCTATATTAAATTTATATCTTTAATTTATATTTAATTAAGATGTTTGTCACTAGGTTCATAGGATTTAAAAGTAGAAAGGACTTTATAAATTATCTAATATAATTTCTAAATTAAATTTTAATTAATTAATTAAAAATGAATCCTTAAAAGGTTAAGAATCTTATTCAATGCCACAAAGATGATTTATAGAAGAACTAACATTCCAGAGCTTTTTCAATTGTCATTTTATGGGGTAGTAGTACCTTATTAAATTATTTGATTAATATAAATGAAAACAAAAAATAAGTCTTACAATTAAGAGATTATTCATGAATGAATTAAAAAATTAAAATATTATAGTATGCTTATTTAAATTTTCTCTAAATTTTGTAAATGTCAAACTTAAGATAAAAAGTCTTACCTGTCTTGCAAGTCAGGTAAAGCATGAGATTATATAACACAATTTTGTCGTGGATCCAGTAAAGACACCTAAATAATTTTCTCCATTCTTGTTCAGTAATAGGAATAGGAGAGAAGTTGAATTGAGGAGTAAATCAAAATTGATGTTTAGAAATAGAATGAGCAGTGAAAGCACAAACAGAAACAAATTCAAACTCTTTTTTTCTTTTGTTTAGTTTTGTTTTTGGCTTTCTTTCAAGGTTCTGTTTGAATTATCTTTTGAACCTTATCTCTTAGTATTTCAACATATTCTACTAATCAGCAAAATGGCATTATAAAGTACCCCTTTTTATTTTCCTGTTAAACTTAATTTGTGAGTTTTTTTTATCTGAATTTAACATCAAATAAAGTCAACATAGCCATATAAAGAATATGAACAGAGGGAGCTAGGTGGAGCAGTGGATAGGGCACCAGCCCTGAAGTCAGGAGGACCTGAGTTCAAATTAAATTTTTTAGAAAGTCCTAGTAACAAATATTCATAATCAAAAAGTGTTTTTTCATACTTGTATTCTTTATAATATTGGAATCAACAGTAGAATTCACCAGTAAATACAGGTCGCCTTTAGAATTGTCTTCCCCTCTCCAAAGTTAATTTTCTTAAGCATTTTTTTTTCTTTTTAATATCAGGTAGTTTAAACATTCTATTTCTTCTGTAAATCTGGTCATTTATGTTTTGTAAATATTTGTCCATTTAATCTAATTTATCTGCTTTGTTTTTAAATAGCTAAGCAAATAATTTTGTTGATATTTCCCTTTATTTCATCTTTAAATATGAATTCTTTTTGAATTTTGATTTTTTTGGTTATGTGAGTTTTTTTTTAATGAAAGTGTTTATCAGTTTTATCAGTCTTGCTTTCCATTTTCTCACTCTGAAAAAAACCTACTTGCTTTATTTATCAATTTATTTATTTTGGTTTTAGTACTATTACTTTGATATTATTCTTTTATTAACCTTTAAAATTATCCGAAACTTCTTTGTCCATTTCACTGATTTATTTTTCCCTTTCAAGACTGCTTTACCAGTATCCCATAAATTGTGGTAAATTTCATTTTTTCTGCTTTCTCTGATAATTTTTTTATTACTCTAATTTGTTTCTTTTATTTCTAAGATTTGTTCGTTTATCCACCAACTCTTTAGGATTCAATTATTTTCTCTAATTGACTTTAATTATTTCAGCCAAGAGTCTTACTTCCTATAATTTGTATTATATAAAAATCAGTAAAGCATGTGTTTAGCTTCAATGTATTCATTTGCGATATTTTACATGCTGTAAAACAAAGCCAATTTATGTAAATTTTTCATACATAGCAGAGAAATATATATTCTATACATTGTCCACCAATAATTGACAGAGATCTAATATTTCTAACTTTATAGAGTTTATTCTTAGCATTTAACTGCTTCCTTATCTTTTGATTACATTTATCATCTTCTACTATAATTTTAGTATTCATTTCTCCCTATTTGTTTTTATCTTTGTCATGACTATTTAGATACTATTAGATGTTGTATGTTTATATATATATACATACATACATAGCATACATATATGTATTAGCATAAAATATTGATATTGATTCTTTATCTGTGGAGCATTTAAATGCAATATGGCTTCCCTTGTTCTTTTTCATGTCTTTGTCTGCTATTGCCTCATCTGAATTATGTTTGCCAACCTAAATTTGTGTTCACTTAAAGCAAAACAGATTTTGCTCTAGTCTCTATTTTGATACTATGAGAATATTTGTCTTAAAAGTTTTGTAGATTTTTTTTGGGGGGTGGGGGTTCTGCTTTCTAGTCTGCTATGATTTTTTGTTTTATGGGTAAATTATTCCCACATTCACAATTATAAATTTTAATTATATATTTTTTCCATCTTGAACTTCTGTATTTTGTTCCTTCCCTCCTCCCTTCCTTCCTTGCTTCTTTCTTTCCTTCCTTTTTTTCTTCCTTCCTTTTCCTATCTTCCTTCCTTAGTAGTATTAGTTTGATATTATTCCTTCCTTCCTTCTTTTCTTCCTTCCCTCCTTCCTTGCTTGCTTCCCTACTTCCCTCATCCTTCCTTTTCTCCTTTCCTTTACAACTTTCTCTTTGTTCATCTTATGAATCCATATTCTATGTGATCATAAATCCTTTACACTTCCTTCTACTTTCATTTCCAGCATAATAACCAAATTTGCCCCATTTTGTTTTTTTTCCTAAGAGATTAAAGAGAGTGGATCTACCTTCTGGCTATTCATTTGTATTATTTAAATTTTTCTATGACATTTACATACAATGAAGTTCTCAAATGAAACTTGTTTCTTGCTTCATTAGAATTTAAACAGTTCATCATTTTATATTTCAGAGGTTCTTTTTGTGTGGCATGGACTCCTTTGGCACTCTAATGAATCCTATGAACCCCTTTGTACAATAATATTTTAAACATAGGACAATGTGTAGAGTTGTAAATCAACTCAATTATATTAAAATATATTTATTATTTTATTTTAACCTAACTATTACATCCTAAATGCTAATTTCACTCTACGTGGACAAGCTATTATTTTTTTTTGTCATTCCAATTGTGACTCCAAAATACTTGAAATCCTTCTTTCTGGTTACTCAAAACATGCATTTGTTCATTTATTCATTTATTTATATATAACTGATAGCTCTGAGTTTTGACTATAATTATCACTTCAGTTATCATTTTGGGGGCTTCTTTCTGGAGATATCTAGTTGATGCTTTCTTTTTTCACCTTCTTGAGTGATTCCAATAAAGCTAAGTTTCACTTGTGTTATCCTGAAATATTGCAAATCAATTCCTTTTTGCCATGGTTTTTAGGGAGATAAAAAACTTCTAAGAGTATCTCTCCTTGAAGTGTTTCAAAATTAGTAGTTTTTTTCATGTCATATAAACTATATATTTAAAAATAGTATTTCTTTAATATTAATGATTTATTATTTATTATCTTATTACATCATTGATTTTTGGTTAACTCATTTTAAGTCACAATAAATTAAATAATTAAGAATTTATCTACATATTCTAATTTATGAATTCTCCTTGCCATTCTTTCCTCACTAGTTGTAGTGCCCACTAACATTGCACTTCGTTGTTCCCCTTTCATTTCTTTCAGATACTCTCATGGTTCTTGTAACAGACTTTTTTTTTCTTTTGCAGCTCTATATGAATCTCATTCTTTTTTTTTTTGTATGTGGTTAGTTCTCTAGCTTCTGTCAGGTGAAAAGATTTCTTCATCGTCTTAGATATTTTTTCTTATGTTTACTCATTTCTCCAGTCTGTTTCTCAATTAAAGCTCTGTGTTTGTGTCTTATATGTTACTTTCCATATCCTTGGATAGTGTAAACAAGCTTAGTTTTGGATGCATTGTTTAAGATTAGACACCACTTTTTACAGGATTTCCATAGTTTTGCTGAGACTTCTAGTGGATTAAATTAGGTTGTGGACTTGATTTCTTCTCTGAGTCTTTATTGTAGAGCTCTGAATTTTGAATTTGTTTCTGTTGCTTTCTGTGTGTTTGACAGATCTAAGTTAGATATTGATAAAAGTGATGGAAGGTGGCTTCTTTCAACATACTAGCAGATTTTCTTCTCAGCTACTGCCCTTGCTATTTCTTCTTTGTGGCTAAGGTATTTGTGTTGTATGTTGTCTTTCTAAAATGCCTTAGGATTATTCTGTATCTGTGTCCCTGCAATATGTTATACAGGGTTACTCAACCTGCACAATGATCTTCCCTGTCTTCTGTTATGTAAGACAACTTGTCTAGAAACTGAGTAGTCTAGACCCTTACAGTGTTTTGGTTTCTAACTGACTAGGGCTTTATTTTTTTTTTGAATGGGTTAGAGTGAGGGAATTGAATTCATATTAATTCGCTGGAGTCACACAGTTAGGAAATATTATGTGTCTAAGGTGAAATTTGAATTCAAGTCCTCTTGACTTCAGGGCCAGTGATGGAATATCCATTGTGCCATCTCACTGTCCTAGGGTTTTATCTTTCAAGCTTTCAGAAAATTCTGGGAATCATTGTGTGGAGTATTAAGTGAAATAGAAATACTTATCACAATTTCTCCTAGTCTTTCTTTATGATTGTACTTTCTGGTGATCCAGGCTTCTCTAGTTCTTAACATGCTCAACGTGTTCTCTAGTTCTTAAAAAATGACCAATTCCAGATCCTTTGAAGTTTCCCAGACCTAAAGTTTTTTTTTTTTTTTCGTTGTTGTTGTTGTTGTTGTTGTTGTTTTATTTCTTGCTCTATTCCTGATGTCTAGGGTTTACTTTCATCCCTTCCCCTTTCTCCTTTAAGTTTAAGTTAAATGAGACTTTCCTTGTTCTACCTCATCCTTTAGACAGCATATTATTTCTGCTGCTCTCAGAATTATTTTGTGGATACAATTGTTTCTGTACGGAATATGACTCTTTTCTAGATCATGAGGTTTGTGAGGGAAGGGCCTAATATATATAAGACAAATTATCTTACCAAGTGTTTTAACACAATGAAAGCAATTGGTAGCTAATAAATATTTATTGAGTGTGAATTTGTTATGAACATAAAAGATGGATATTTAATATTTGTTGAATATAGAGTCAAAATCTAGCTGCAAAGTGGCTTGAAGTACAAGAGAATTTCCATGTATATAGTTGTTCATGAATGCTATGTAATAATAATGAGTAGTGTTAAGAATTAGCATTATTTGGTAGTAGTTTTCCTGTTGGAAATTTCCTGACCTCATTCAGTTCATTCTTCTAGTGGCCAAAAGGAGTACCTTATAGACCTCCTTATCCAGAGGCAGTGTTGGTAAAATGTTTTGAATTCCTTGCAAAAACTTTTGGTTAATGGATTTTTGTGTGTTCAAGAGACTCTTTGCAGGACCAGTGCAACAATGAATCATAAAATGATGGCACTAAATCACTACCTAGATGGTTATTCTCTCAAAGAAGACTGCCCATCCAAAAAAATAATCCTACACTATTCTTAAAGCTATTCATAGCATCTATTCACAAATAACATACATTTCCATTGTTGACAAAATACTACTGAAATATAAAAGCCATTTTCCTAATACCATGCTTCTTGCCTTTTTCATCCTAATCCCCGTTATGCCTAGTGAAAATATTTTTCCTTATATCTTCTTTTTAAGTTTGAAGAATTTAAAATTGACCTTTGGTTGTCAAAAAATGACTAGAAGTAGCAAAGAGTAGAGGTGGGAGATATAGGGAGCAATTGTATTGGTTTTTTTTGTAGCCAATAAAGATAGTAAATAGACATTTGTGAAGCAATGAATATATTCTAAGCACTTTATTAAATCCTGGGCATTCAAAACAAAAAGTAAAAATACAATCCTTGCTTTCAAGAATATTATAGTCTAATGATCTAATTTAAGGAAAGGAAACTGAAAGAGGGGCTTATGGAGAGGTAGGTTATGTGAAAGAGGGTGGTGGATTATTCAGTTTGAGGAATCCCAATGAAACATTAAAGTGGGAAAAATAATAAAAATTTAATAGTAATGCCACAGATGCTTCTGAATAAAATATTCTTTTGAAGGATTCTTGATTTTTCATATTCTAAGTTACTAAGTAAGATTTATTTATATTAATACATATAATTTCATGTTACACATATAAATGTGAAATTATATGCATTATATCCCATCATTTTATATCAAAATGCTGTTGCATTTTTATCAACAACTGACTTATTTTTTCTACATAGGAACAAGTAAAACATAGTGTCAAGACTAGAAAGGAAGTGGATTAAGAGCAGATCCCAGGTCCTCTGACTCTTTAATTTTCATTCTTTCATAATGTCTCAGGTTTCTAACTAGAATGAGAAGGAATATCAAAAGATCATTAAGTCAAACTGTAAGCTTAAAATTAACATTCTCTATAACATCTTTGAGAAGTGATTATCTAGCTTAAACTTGAACACTTCCATTTTTTGGAGGCAACTAGGTGACATAGTAAATAGAGTAGATAGAGTGATTCTAAATCAAAAAGCTGAAATTCCAATACTGCCTCACATACTTATAATCTATGATACTGAGCTAGTTCTTCCAATTTTCACCATTTCAGTTTTCCCATCTGTAAAATAGGATTAACAATATTATATGCCTCACAGTGTTGTTGTGAGGATAAGGTAATATAATCTTTGCAAAACCCCTTATAAGTTTTAAAGTCTTACATTAGGCTTATCAGTTTGTATATATTTTGTATAGCTCCATGAAGATCATTCTATCTTTACCAAAACTATCCCTTCTACAAATTTCATCCATTGTTCTTAATTCCTTTCTCTCTTCCTTGAAAAATATCATGTTGCTGTTTAATTTTCTTCATTTTTATTATTACATTATATTATTATTTTTGATGTAACTATTTGGATAAATGTCATATTTTCCGCCTAAACATCAATCTTTTTAAGGTAAGAACTTTAAAAGATATTGTTTGTTTATCTTTTAGTCTCCAGCTTCTGATAAAGAACTAGATATGTGGTAGGTGTCTTTTAGGCAATATTTTCATATTGCCCCCACCGTTTTCCTTTCCCTGCAACCAGATAGTCATGGAGTGAAATAATTATACATTGCTGGAATTGGAAGAATCTTTAAGTTGAAAGGGGCCTAATAGACCACATAGTTTAAATCATACTACAATTAAAGCTTCCTTTACAATATGCTCAAATAACTGTTGCCCACTGTATACTTGACCTGTGGAAATGGTAAAACTTCATGCTTTCCAAAGCAAATCTTTATGGTTATGAATAGTTTTAAATGTTTGAAAAATTTACCCTCATATGAAGACTAAAATTTCTTTTTTGTAGTGTTCATCCATTGCTTCTAATTATTTCTTCAGAACTCAAGAAGAAAAATCTAATTCCTCTTCAATTATTATCTTCACCCTACATATGAGAGTCTCTTGTTTCCCTCCTTGAATTCCCATTGAAATACCTAAACACAATTTTCCAAGTATTTTCTAATGAGGGAAGATGGAATATTTCCTGTAGCACTGGAAATATTAGGTTCATTATAATCCAGGTCCAAGATTGACTTAGCTTCAGTAGCTTCATTATTTCACTCATGAATCTTTAGTCTCTTAGAGATTCCCCTTTTCAGCAGAAACATTGTTGCTGTGGTTTTCATTTTTGGCTTCCTCATCTCATTCTTAAGAGTTTTTTGTTTGTTTGTTTGTTTATTTTGTTTTGTTTTGTTTTGTTTTTTAATCTCTGTAAGCTAATTCCTTGGACCTAAAGAATTTTGGTTTGTAGATTCCTACCTGTGATACATGATATCCAGAACTGTTTTCTCTAACTTTTTCCAAGGGTTTTAAAGATACTTGATTAATAATACTGTTTATTGTGGCATACAGGTAGGTAGATAAATAGATGGATTGATAATTTTCTGGTTAATGGTCATTTCATAATCAAATTTTGGATGATGTAATTATAAAGGTAATTCAAGTAACCATTTACAATTCTGTTGCTTCAAGTTCTTATAATTTCATGCTTAGTCCTGTCTTTTTATGAACAGGGTTTAATTGTTTTGCCTTCTTTTTAACTAGCTTATTCTTTTCCAATAAGTTATGCCATTGCAGATCCATATTCTGGCCATGTATCCTAGCCTACCAATTGTTTGCAGTACCTATAATATCAAATATTTTTCTTCCTATGGTATTATAAAAGACAATGCAGTTTTAACTGTGAAGCATTTTATGCATCAATAATTTTAGAATTGTTTATAATGTATCCTCTCTTACCCTCTCTGATATTTGAATTAAATGAAGAGATGGAGAAAGTAGTCATGAAAATCAAGTGAAGAAAGTTTAAGTAACATGTGTAATTAAAACTATTGAAAGAATGATGAAGTCTAAAAAGACAGCTATGTCAAATAAAAGATTTGTATTCTTGAATTAAGTCTATCAAGTAAAAGTCACACTTTGGTTGAGTGGTGAGATTAGTAGCCTGATGGCATAGTTGAGGGTTAAGAGAGGAGAAAGTCATGGAAAATAAAGTTTTTTTGTAGGAGTCAAATTCAAAAAGAATATAAATACAAAGAATAATATATTTAAGGAATGATCAGATCTAATCAGTTTTTTTTTTTTATTTTAAAGGATGGGGTAAGGTGAACAAGCACATTGGGAAGCAATAAAGAAGGATAATTGATAGGTAAAGATTGAACATTAGCTAAGGAGTAGGATATTTGAGGTTTCAATTACCTGGAAAAAAAACAGGAAAAACTGGGATCAAAGGTATGTTTGTACAGATTGGCCTTGGAAAGAAAGACTATTTCATTATCAAATACAAAGTGGGAAGTAGGAGAAATTAAGTTTTAAAGAGAAAAACTTTTGATCCCGAGAAGAAAGGAGTAAATAGTGATCATTATGACAGGCTTCAGTGTTTTCAGTGAAGTAATGGTTCTTTCCATGTCCCTGAGTTTCAGTTTTGATTCTTCTAAAACATACTTTTACATGCTTCACAGAAATATAATGTATCTGGCAAAATGTTTATGATAAAAAGGTGGGCTTATATATAATCCAGCAGCTTGAAATCAGTGGGAGTCTTGTACAATCTCACAAATATAATCCAGCATTACTCTTACTTATACTCAATTCTTTCTTGAACAATAAAATGTTTTAAACTATAAAAAAATTTTAACAAACATTTCATTTATGTTATATAGATATATTATTCTGTTCCTTCATTGAGAGAACTATAACATGCATTCTTAGAAATTCTCACGTGATCTACATCATGACTAGCATAAATAGAATAACCTACTCACGTAAAGAGGATTAGACTTGTTGAAAGTTAGAGGAAACCTGGCTTTGAATGTGGATCCATAATATGCTAACTGGATGACTGCAGCAAGTCATTTATCCTCTCTAAGTTTAACTTTCCTCAATTTCAAAATGATGGCAATAAAAAACACATTACCTGTCACTCACAAAAAATACTTTGTACTTAAAATAATTTCTCAGCCTCAAAGTGTTATAGAAAAGCAAGGTGTTAGGGCCATGTAGCATAGAACAGTACAGTAGGTTTGGTTTTGATTTAAAAAAATAATTTTTAAAATTCCAAACAAATATAAACAGATGCCTTGAATAATGATAGCACCATTTTGAAAGAAGAAATATTGAGGTATCTGCTGAGCTACAGTTGAAACTGGTGTTGTTTTCCTGCTATTTGAGCAACTGTTGTTTCTTGAGCCTTGATCATGCTGAGTTTTTTTTTTCCCATCCCAGAGGGACTTTTGGTACATGCAACTTGCCTGTGACTGAACCAATCTGTCAGTGACCCATCAGGCTTTTGCAAACACACTATTCTGTGAAAAAGAAAAGAAAAATGTTCATGTTTTGTTCCTGAAATTTTCTTGGGAAACTAATTTAATTTGTACTTTGGTTTTGAGCTTTTGCTAATGATATTTGGAAAGCATATGTGGTCAGAACACAAAATATGATCACCACTGCTCAGTGTTTGAAAATTTGGAAATCTGTTTCTTCATGGAAAATATATTTGTTAAACATTTATATATTATAGATTGCTCACAGGTGTTCAAGTCTACCCCTTCTCAAACTAGAAATAACATTGTAGCAAGCACTCTTTCTATATGTCAAGCCCTGTACTAAGGACAGGAAATTCAAAGAAAGGCAAAAGAAAATCCCCACCATCAAGGAGTGCTTACAATATTAGAAAAGAGCACAAAAAAGCAGCTACGAATCAGAGGAATGTTTGATGGGAAGGGATCTGGGACAGGGAGTATGATCAAGAAAGCTAGAGAATTATAGTCAGGTGGCAAATTAAATTGGTAGTCTAGGGCACTCATTTTAAATGAAAGATCCCTGGAGGAAGGTGGGAGATAGGGACGGACCCCTTGGAGCAGATGGTACTGATAAGATGTACATTTCAGAATGATGTGATCCTGCAGGATAAAAAGCTTGCTGAGACATGATGGTCAAATCCAAAGGGATGTAATCAAATGGGAAATCATTTTATATATTTTTGGTATTGAAGTATTATGGTGTACTATAGTAGAGAGATGGCCTTGGAATTAGGGACGGAACTAATCAAACAGCCTGAATTCAAGCCCTCCTAGTGAAACATATTGGTTGTGACCTTGAACAAGTCTCTACTATTTTAAGTAATAGAGACGTTAACCCCTATATCTTAAAAGACTTTTCTTATGGATTAGCTCCCTATAATATCAATGAGACTACAGATCTAGTTCCTATATTTCTTTTTTTTTTTTCTTCTTCTTTTTGCTGAGGCAATTGAGATTAAGTGACTTACCCAGGGTCACACAACTAGGGAATGTTAAGTGTCTGAGATCACATTTGAATTCAGGTCCTCCTGATTTCAGGACTAGTGCTCTATTTACTGTGCCAGCTAGCTGCCTTTCTGGTTCCTACATTTTCTAATTACTTATACCAATACTTGTTTCCTTCTATAAGATGTGAGTTCCAAGAAGACTTTCATTTTCTGTTTTATAGTCCCAGGCCCAGTCTAGTGCTTGGCATGTGGTAGATGTTTAAAAAAATATTTCTTAATTTGTTTATTCATTACAATCAACTTTAATTTTTGCACTTGAAAATATCATCCTTTTCCCCCTTTAAACTGTATTGTTTCCTACATTAATTTAAAAGTTAGGTTGTATCTTCCTTATACTCAATCTTTATTTTTCTCCCACCTCCCCTTGTATTTTTCCTCCTGTCTTTCTATAGAATTCCCTGAGTTACATTTGTATTAACCCTCTAAAACTAAAATTGAAATATTACAAAGGTCATGTGATCAACAAGATGGATAATGATATATTTTCTCTCTAAAAGACTGTTATTTCTCAAATATGGATTTTGAAAGTCAGAGATAGAACAATATCTCTTTTCCACTACAGTGCTCAACACTTTATAATATCTCACAGATTATTCACAGTGAGTCAGCAGTCACATCTGCCAGTTCTTTCAGTAGTTTGAGATACATTTGATTTAAGACTCATGACTTGGAATTAATGAATATATTTTAGTACTTTTTAAATATGTTTTCACAAATTAAGCTTTGAGTGAGGCATACACACAATGCAATGTCCTTTTTATGTGATAAATGAAGGTCAGACTATGCTAAACAGACTAAAAATTTGAATTAACCTATAATTCAATTAGAAGAAGATAAGGACAGAACAAGAGAAGCCTGATACGGTGGAAGTTCTTTTATAAGTGTATTCTGTGGGAGTTGCTAAAAACTAATTTTTAAACATGAGAAAATGTACTTATATTAATTTTGCTTTACTTCTTTACTTTTTGAAAAATTATTTTGCCATACTATGTAATAATGGGAACATAGAACAATTAGGGAAGGACTTCCGGAGTGGAGCCAAGATGGCAGAGAGCAGAAAGGACTCTCTGTAACCTCCTCTACCCTTCCCTCAAATCAAGAGCAGATTAAGCCTCAAAACTGGTTTTGAAGTAATAAAAAATCCAAAAATATTTGAAGTTCAACACATTTCTATAGGAAGATGGATTGGAAGAACTTCAGAACAGGTCTGTTTCAATCTGGCAGGGGGACAGACTGCCTAACCCAAACAGCAGCACAGAGATAACAGGGCAGGGAGCTGGAGTGGAGAATCAGAGCATTTTGGCTTCCATGTACCTGGGAGTCTTCTGTGGGCCTCTTGGACCAATCTGTCCTGATTGCCAAAAGGTGGTTTGGTAGATAAGTTTTTTTTTTTTTTTTTTTAATGGGGGGTAGATTGTGAACCACTGAGTCCCTAAAGAGAGCTGACTTTGCTGCCTTTACAAAGTACCCTTAAGAAATCAATCAATCAGCAGAACCACCCAGCACCTGAAATCAATCAATCAGCAGAACTGTCCCATGGAAATTTAAAGCAGCCTTGAATAGACTTCAAGCCTTAAAAAAATGAATAAAAAATCGAAAAAAGTACTCTCAACATAGACACATTTTATGGAGAGAGAGAAGAACAAACCTCAAATCCTGAAGTCCTTAGAAGTAAAGCAACTCCAGAAAAAGGCCCAAAGGGAGATATGAGCTAGTCCCTATCTCACAAGGCTTTCTTTGAAGATTGAATAAAGGATCTTATAATGCCATACAAAAGAGCTATCAAAAATGCAAATTTACCGAAAAACAAAATTGGTAACATGGAAAAAGAATGCAATAAACAAAAATTCAATTGGTCAATTGCCAAAGGAGCTAAAAAAGGTAACTGAAGAAAATAATAGACTAAAAATTAGAACTGAACAAATGGAAGTGAGTGACTCAATAAAACTTCAAGAATCAATCAAACAAAAGCAAAAACGAAAAAATACAAGAAAATATGAAATATCTCCTAGGAAAAACAAATGACCTGGAAAACAGGTCTATAAGGATTATAGGGCTTCCTGAAAGCCATGATGAACAAAAAAAAGAACCTAAACATCATCTTACAGGAAATCACAAAAGAAAACTGCCCAGGGGGGCGGAGCCAAGATGGCGGAGTGAAAAGGTGACTCTCTACCTCTCCTCCAATGTTCTCTCAAATCAACAATTAAATAAGCCTCTGAACTGATCTTCAAGTCAATGAACTCAGAAATATTTGGCCACTGCTTTTTGGAGAACTTCATATCAGGTTTGTCTGACTAGGACAGAGAGATAAATAGATGACTCCTGTGTAGGTCAGAAGTGAGGGTGGGACTCAGTTCAGCTCATCCTGGCAGAAATTTCAAACTCCAAACTCCAAATTCCAAACACCTGGAGTTTATCTGAGGCACTCAGGACACTCTGCTCTGATTGGGGGCAGGTGTTCTGGCAGACTTGCCTTGATTAAGGAGTAATTCAGACTTAGTCCTAGCCCCCACCAGCCCAGCACCTTAAGTTAATTTGCCGAGGTGCCCCAGGGCAAAGCTCTTCAGCCACCTTTCAGCTGCCTTTTTTTTCCCTACCTTAAAGAGAAATCCAGGCTGTCTAAAAAAAAATGAAGAAGCAAAAGAGATCTCTCACCATAGACAGCTTCTATCAAGGCAAAGAAGTGTTGACCCCAGATACTGAGGTTCCTTTAGACAAAATACCAGAAGAAGGTATTAAAGACCATCACTGGTCACTTTTTCAAAAGGCCTTTCTGGAAGATTGCATAAAGAACCTCAAAAGAGAGCTGGAGGATAAATGGGAAAATAAACTGAAATCAGTGCAAGAAGGATACAATATCTTCCAAGAAGGATATGATGCCCTGCAAAAGAGATATGAAAAAGACACCAATTTATTGAAAACTAAAATTAGTGAAGTGGAAAAAGAGTGCAATGAACAAATTGGCCAGTTACAAAAGGAGCTTAAAAAGGTAACTGAAGAAAACAAAACTTTAGCCAGTGAATGACTCAATAAGACTTCAAGAATCAGTCAAACAAAATCAAAAAAATGAAAAATTAAAAGAAAATATGAAATATCTCCTAGGAAAAACAACTGACTTGGAAAATAGATCTAGGAGAGACAATCTAAGGATTATTCAACTTCCTGAAAGCCATGATGAAAAAAAAGAATCTAAACACTATCTTCCAGGAAATCCTGAAAGAAAACTGCCCTGAGTTTGTAGAATCAAAGGGCAAAATCACCATTGAAAGAATTCACAGATCACCTCCTGAAAGAAACCCCAAAATTAAGACCCCAAGGAATATCGTGGCTAAATTTCAGAACTATAGCACCAAGGAAAAGATTCTGCTAGCAGCTAGAAAGAAACAATTCAAACACCGAGGATCAATAATTAGAATCACACAGGATCTGTCATCCTCCACATTGAAGGATCGAAGGGCCTGGAACCAGATATTCCAAAGGGCAAAGGAACTTGGATTACAACCAAGAATAACCTATCCAGCTAGAATGAGCATTATCCTCCAGGGAAGAAGATGGTCATTCAATGATATAGGTGAATTTCACCTATTTCTAATGAAAAGACCGGATCTGAACAAAAAATTCGACACCCAAACACAGAACTCAAGAGATGCATAAAAAGGTAAAAAGGAAAGGACTCTTGAGAACTTTATTTTTACTAGGAGGATACTTAAAGTTTGGGGGTATAATTAACTAGATATTACTTTGATAATATGAAAAAGAGAACTAGAGAGGAAAAGGTTGTCATACTGGGGAAAAGAGGGAAAAAGTGGTAAAATAAAATCTAAAAGAATAAAGGAGGTAAAAACAAAGTAAAATCACTTGAAGAGGCAAAGAAAACCTAATATAATTGACAGAAAGATGGGAGGGAGATGAGCGTTGTGTAAATCTTACTCTCATCA
>JAJPUD010009148.1:61305-78556 GCA_023553655.1 Myrmecobius fasciatus | reverse complement strand
ATAATCCTTAAATTGTCTCTCCTGGATCTGTTTTCCAAGTCAGTTGTTTTTCCTAGGAGATATTTCATATTTTCTTCTATTTTTTCATTTTTTTGTTTTTGTTTGATTCTTGAAGCCTTATTGAGTCATTTACTTCTATTTGTTCAATTTTAATTTTTAAAGTATTATTTCCTTCAGTTATCTTTTTTAGCTCCTTTTGTAGCTGGCCAGTTGAATTTCTTGACTCAATGCATTCTTTTTCCATTTTGCCAGTTTTATTTTTCAGTGAATTGTTGTCTTTTTCCCATTCACCAGTTTTGTTTTTCAGTGAATTGTTGTCTTTTTCCAATTCACCAATTTTGTTTTTCAGTGAATTGTTGTCTTTTTCCAATTCACCAATTTTGTTTTTCAGTTCACCATTTTTATTTTCCAATGAATTGGTGATTTTTTCCAATTCACCAATTTTGTTTTTCAGTGAACTGTTTTCTTTTTCCAATTCACCAGTCCTATTTTCCAGTTTTTGATATTTCTGTTGCCCTGATCTCAATTTATTTCCCCATTCTTCTTCTAGCTCTCTTTTGAGATTCTTAATGCAATCATCCAGGTAAGCCTTCTGACAGGGAGACCAACTTAAGTCTGCCTTTGTGGCTTCATCTGGGATTGTTTTCATAATGTCAGGATCTGGGGACTGTTCTATTTTTTCTCCGTAATAGCTTTCTATGGTGAGAGCTCTCTTCTGCTTCTTGCTCATGATTTAAAGTTGGGATATCGGTCACCAGAAAAATATACTGCAACAATTTGTATTTGCCCTGGGGCAGTTTGCCGAGTTGACTTCAGGTCTGAGGCTGGCCGGGCTAGATTCGCACTAGGACCACGTCTTCACCTGCTCTCGATCCACCCTTTACCAAAGGCAGATCTGCCAAAGCTCCTGCCCGCAAGTAGAGCAAAGTGGCCCAGACGTCTCCCAGGGGCTTCCTGGGTGCCTAAAATCTGCCCCTCTATTCCAGCCCTGACTTCCGCCCCAGCTGGAGTCTGATAGCGACCAGTGGCCGATTTCCCCTGAGGCTAACCTTCTCCAGAGTTCTTTCAAGGTAGATTTTTGATAGAAGTGCGTTTTAGTCCAAATGTTTGGCGGAGCCCTCACTCCAAAACCAGTTCAAAGGCTCACTTTATCTGGGTCTGAGGGAAGGTCTCAGGAGTTCACAGAGAACGCTGTCTGCAGTTCGCCATCTTGGCTCCGCCCCCCCTCATGAATATGGATGCAAAAATCTCAAATAAAATATTATCAAAGAGAATACAGAACGTCATCCCCAGGATAATACACTAAAGACCAAGTAGGATTTTTACCAGGAATGCAGGGTTGGTTCAATATTAGGAAAACTATTAGCATAATTGACGATATCAGTGACAAAAGTAACAAAAATTATAGACTATGTCAATAGATGCAGAAAAAGCATTTGACAAAATCCAACACTTATTCCTATTAAAAAAAAACCCAAAACACTAGAGTATAGGAATAAATGGACTTTTCCTTAAAATGATCAGTAGCATCTATTTAAAACCATCAGCTAACATCATATGTAATGGAGACACACTAGAAACATTCCCAAAAAGATCAGGAGTGAAACAAGGTCGCTCACTGTCACCATTACTAATTAATATTGTATTAGAAATGTTAGCTTTGGGGTCAGCTAAATGGCAAAGTGGATAGAGCACCAGCCCTGAAGTCAGGAGGACCTGAGTTCACATTTGGTCTCAGACACTTAACACTTTTTGGCTGTGTGATTCTGGGCAAATCACTTTAAGCCAATTGCCTCAGTGGAAAAAAAAAAGTTAACTTTGGCAATAAGAGAAGAAATTAAAGTAAACGAATTAGAGTATGTAATGAGGAAACCAAATTTTCACTCTTTGCAGATGGTATGATGGTATTCTTAGAGAACCCTAGAGAATCAACTAAAAAACTATTAGAAACAATCCACAATTTTAGCAAAGTTTCAGGACACAAAATAAATCCATATCAATCATCAACATTTTTTATATATTACTAACAAAGTTCAGCAGCAAGAGATACTAAAAGAAATTCCATTCAAAATAACTGTTGATAGTATAAAATATTTGAAAATCTATCTTCCAAGGAAAAGTCAGGAACTATATGAACACAACTCCAAAACACTTTCCACACAAATAGATCTAATCAGTTAGAAAAATATCAAATGCTCATGATTAGGCTGAGCTAATAAAATAAAAATGACAATACTACTTAAATTAATTTACTTATTTAGTGCCTTACCAATCAAAATTGCAAGAAATTATTTGCATAGCTAGAAAAAAATAATAACAAAGTTCATCTGGAAGAACAGAAGGTCAAGAATTTCAAGGGAATTCAAGAAAAAAAATATGCTAATGAAGGTGGGCTACCTGAGCCAGACCTAAAATTATATTATGAAGTCATCAAAACCATTTGGTACTGGTTAAAAAATAAAGAGTAGTCGATCAGTGGAATAGATTAGGTTCACAGGACAAAATAGTCAATAACTATAACAATATAGTGTTTGATAAAGCCAAAGACCCCAGCTTTTGGGATAAGAACTCACTATTTGACAAAAACTGCTGGGAAAATTGGAAACTAGTATGGAAGAAATTAGGGCTTGACCCACATCTAACACCACATACTAAGATAAGATCTAAATGGGTTCATGATTTAGACATAAAGAGTGATATTATAAGCAAATTAGAACATAGGATAGTTAACTTCTCAGATCTATAGAGAAGGAAGGAATTTGTGACCAAAGAAGAACTAGAGATCATTACTGATCACAAAATAGATAATTTTGATTATATTAAGTTAAAAAGTTTTTGTACAAACAAAATCAATGCAGACAAGATTAAAAGGAAAGCAATCAATATACTGGAAAAAGATGTTTGCATTCCAACATTCTGATAAAGGCCTCATTTTAAAAATATATAGAGAATTGATTCAAATTTATAAGAATTCAAGCCATTCTCCAATTGATAAATGGTCAAAGGATATGAACAATTTTCAGATGAAGAAAATAAAACCATTTCTAATCATATGAGAAGGTGCTCCAAGTCACTATTGATCAGAGAAATGCAAATTAATACAACCCTGAGATACCACTACACACCTGTCAGTTTGGCTAAGATGACAGGAAAAGATAATGATGAATGTTGGAGGGGATGTTGGAAAACTGGGACATTGATACATTGTTGGTAGAACTCTGAATGGTCCAGACATTCTGGAGAATAATTTGGAATTATGCTCAAAAAGTTATCAAACTGTGCATACCTTTTGATCCAGCAGTGTTTCAATTAGGCTTATATCCCAAAGAGATCTTAAAGTAAGGAAAGGGACCCACATGTGCAAGAATATTTGTGCCAGCCCTTTTTGTAGTGGCAAGAAACTGGTAACTGAGTGGATCCCCATTAGTTGGAAAATGGCTCAGTATGTTATGGTATATGAATGTTATGGAATATTATTGCTCTATAAGAAATGATCAGAAGGATGGTTTTAGAGAGGTTTGGAGAGACTTACAAGAACTGATGCTAAGTGAAATGAGCAGAACCAGGAGATCATTGTATACAGCAACAAGATTATAAAGTAATCAATTCTGATGAATGTAACCCTTTCCAACAAAGAGATGAATGATGCCAGTTCCAATGATCTTGTGACAAAGAAAGTCATCTACACCCAGAGAGAGAACTGTGGGAACTGAATGTAAATCACAACAAAACCTTCTCTCTTTTTGTTGTTGTTTGTTTGCATTTTGTTTTCTTACTCATTTTCTTTCTTTTTTTGATCTGATTTTTCTTGTGCAGCAAGAGAATTTTATAAATATGTTTATACATATTAGATTTAACATATATTGGATTGTTTGCCATCTAGGGGAGGGGGTTGGGGGGAAGGAGGAGAAAATCTGAAACACAAGGCTATGCAAGAGTCAATGTTGGCAAATTATCCATGCATATGTATTCAAAATAAAAAGCTTTTTAAAAAAGAAGGAAAGAAACTAGTGGTGTAACAGGAATTGTACTGGATGAAGAGGGAAAATGACATAAAATGGAGTAAATTACATCACCTGAAGAGGCCAAAAAAAAAAAAAAAAGACCTAATACAGTTGAGGGAAAGAAGGGAGGGAGTGAGCACTGTGTGAATCTTAATCTCATTTGATTTGGCTCAAAGAGGGTTTATCATACATATTTACTTTGATATAGAAACTTATCTTATAGGAAAGGGGAAAGGGGAAAGGAAAAGAGGAAGCTAATGGAAGGGAAGTCACAAGTAGAAGGGGAAAAGATAATATGTGGGGGGGTCGACTGAAAAAAGGGAGAGCAAAATAAGTGAGGAGGTGGTCAAAAGCAAAACACTGGTGAGGAGGAGAAAGGGGAAAGAAAAGAGAAAAGTACAACTTGGGGAAAATAAAATGGTTAGAAAGATAGAGTTAATAATTTTAATTGTGATTGTGAATGTGATGAACTTTCCCATAAAATGAAAGCAGATAGCAGACTAGATTAAAGGCCTAAAGTCTACAATCTGTTGTTTTACACGAAACACAATTGAAAAAGAGATACAGAGTAAAAGTAAAAGGCTAGAACAGAATCCATTATTCTTCAGCTGAAGTAAAAAAGAAAAAAAAGAGAGGGGCTAGTGATCCTTATCTCAGATCAAGCAAAAGTGGAAATAGATGTTATTAAAAGAAATAAGGAAGAAAACTATATCTTCTTAAAGGACACCATAGATAATGAAGTAATATCAACACTAAACATAAGCACCAAGTGGTATCACATCCAAATTTCTAGAGGAAAAATTAGGAGATTTGCAAGAAGAAATAGACAAATAAAAAACAAAAACAAAAGCAAAAAAAAACTATACTTGTGGGGGATCTCGACTTCCCTCTATCAGAGTTAAATACATCAAACCACAAAATAAACAAGAAAGAAGTTTAAGTAAATAATTAGAATTTCAAAAAAGTTAGTTATTTTAGACCTTAGGAGAAAATTGAAGGGGGACAGTACATGGAAAGAACACAAAAATTGACCATGTATTAAGCCACAAAAACCTCACAATCAAATGCAGAAAGGCAGAAATAGAAAATCCATGCTTTTCAGATCCTGATTCAATAAAAAAATTACATGTAATAGAGGGCTAGGAAAAAATAAATAAAAAATTAATTGGAAACTAATTGGATTGGCTAAGATGACAGGAAAAGATAATGAAGGTTGGTGGGGATGTGGGAAAACTGGGACATTGATACATTGTTGATGGAACTGTGAAAGGATCCAACCATTCTGGGGAGCAATTTGGAACTATGCTCAAAAAGTTATCAAACTGTGCATACCCTTTGACCCAGCAGTGTTTCTACTGGGCCTGTATCCCAAAGAGATCTTAAAGGAAGGAAAGGGTCTCACATGTGCAAAAATGTTTGTGGCAGCCCTTTTTGTAGTGTCTAGAAACTGGAAACTGAATGGATGCCCATCAATTGGAGAATGGCTGAATAAATTATGGTATATGAATGTCATGAAATATTATTGTTCTGTAAGAAACAACCAGCACGATGATTTCAGAGAGGCCTGGAGAGACTTACATGAACTGATGCTGAGTGAAATGAACAGAACCAGATCATTATACACGGCAACAACAATAGTATATGATGATCAATTCTGATGGACATGGCTCTTTTCAACAATGAGATGATTCAAACCAGTTCAATTGTTCAGTGATGAAGGGAGCCATCTACACCCAGAGAGAGGCTTGTGGGATCTGAGTATGGACCACAACATAGCATTTTCATGCTTTCTGTTGATGTTTGCTTGCATTTTGTTTTCTTTCTCATGTTTTTTTTCCCTTCTTGATGTGATTTCTCTTGTGCAGCAAGATAACTGTATAAATATGTATACACATATTGGATTTAACATATATTTTAACATATTCGAAATGTATTGGACTACCTGTCATCTAGGGGAGGGGTGGGAGGAAGGAGGGGAAAATTTGAAACAGAAAGTTTAAAAAAATAAAGGGGGAAAAGATAAATAAAATTTCCCTATAAAATCTACTTATAACGATGCTATAGTCACTTACCCCTCCCAATGTCAAGTGCCATATACCCCTAACTCTACTGTGTTTCCCAACTCTTTGTAGTATCAAGAAACTGGAAACTTGAGTGGATTCCCATCAGTTGGAGAATGGCTGAATAAATTATAGTATATGAATGTCATGGACTATTATTGTTTTGTAAGAAATGATCAGCAGGATGATCTCAGAGAGACCTGAAGAGACTTGCATGAGCTGATGCTGAGTGAAATGAGCAGAACCAGGAGATCATTATACACGACAACAAGACTATATGATGATCAATTCTGATGGACGTGCCTCTTTCCAACAGTGAGATGATTAATGTTAGTTCCAGTGATCTTGTGACGAAAAGAGCCATCTACACCCAGAGAGAGGACTGTGGGAACTAAGTCTGGATCATAACATCACATTCTCACTCTTTGTTGTCGTTCACTAGCATTTTGTTTTGTTACTCATTTCCTTTCTTTCTTTTTTTTTTTTTTGATCTGATATTTCTTGTGCAGCAAGAGAATTTTATAAACATGTTTATACATATTGGATTTAACATATATTTTAGCATGTTTAACATATATTGTATTGCTTGCCATCTGGGGAGGAAGTGGGGAGAAGGAAGAGAAAATCTGAAATGAAAGGCTATGCAGGGGTCAGTGTTGCTAAATTATCCATGCATATGCTTTGAAATGTAAAAACTTTAAAAATTAAAAAAAATAAGAACTTTTCTTTTATATGCTCTCTCACCCTATTTCATAGTTGCCATTCCTGGTGTCTACTGTATCCCTTCATTTTGTCCATAATCTATTTCCCTAAATAAATCTACCTTTTGCCAAAGAGAATGGCCATTGTGGATTCTTCACATGTCCGAACTCCAACTTTGGGTGCTTACCATCATCTGCTGTCTACATCACCCATATCAGCATTGGGGAAGGGTAAAAGGGAAAGACACCACAAGGCAGAATACCACGGCAGACTGACCCAAAGGAGGACAAGTAAATATAGCATGGCCATAAGTAGATTTTACAGGGAAAATTTAACTCAGGGACATGAATGGGATCTCTGACAGGGCATGGCAAGGTGACACTGCTCTAGAACTCTTCAGAGAGTATACCTCAGGGGTCTGACATAATCTGGATTTTTGACTGGATGAGCTCCTCAAAAGGTGGGATCATGTTGCTAAACTGATGTCTATCAGTGTCTTCTCCCTGTCTTCTTCAGTTTCTTTCTGCCCAGCACACCCACCATTCAGGACCTCATCACTTGGCACATGCCAAGTACTCAATTAAATGTTTTTTTTTTCAATCATTCAGAAAACATTTCTCTACATACTTCCAAATTTTACATAACATTGTTGTCCATCTAAAAGTAGGTACAGAGTATCATATATTTAGGAGTGCAAGGACCTTTAGAAGTCATCTTCTCCAGCCTGTTATTTTACAAGAGATGTAAAGTGATTTGCCTGGCATTATGCAGCAGAACCCAGGTTCCCTGATTTCAGACCCAGAACTACTTTTACTACAACTTTTTTTTTCATTATAGCTACTTTTAAAGGGATTTAAGTAGAAGTACTTAAGCCCTTCTGTGACTTAAAGGATAAATCCTAGAGAATTACCTAAGGCATAACAAAGTTATACAACTGGTTAATGTGAAAGGCCAGCCTTGAGTCCATGTCTTCCAGGTCCCAAATCCATTACTATGCATTTTACATGCCTTCACTTCTGGAAGGGATAAAATCAAATGCATTGAGATTCTTATAATAGTCATGTTATAAGTCTAGTACCCTCTAGTAATTGATAGTAATAAAACTTTTAAACACAGGATCTCTGATATTCTGATCTTGTATCCCTTAAGGACATATACAATGCTTATGGGTATTTACCATGAATTTATTTCTGAAATTATGTAAAAATACTAAGGAGGAATTCTTTTCCTGTCTAACCATCTGACCCATCACTAATGAGGGCTGGGTAATGGCAATTCCATAACCACTCTATATTGGTGGTTATATGCTATTACTGGTATGAGGGAGAACCTTGGGCTATCGCTAAGCTCTCTGTGACAATCAACTCAGGTAGGTCCTGGATGTTTAAATCAGCATTAACTCCTCCTTTGCTCCTCTTCATTTCTGGTCTTAGTAGCTTGTAATTCTTAACTCCAGGTTTCATAATCTTGTCAAGAGGATGGAGTAGAAATCCAGGTTTCCAGTATCATTATGATGAGGATTGAGGGAACAATCCCTGATTCAAAGGTGAGCCACAGGGTATATGTAACAAAATCCTAATGGCATTCTCTTTGCCCAAAGACAACTTTATTCATGAGAAAAGGTCATGTACAAAATCCAAAGATGATTTTGCAGACATGCTTTTCAAAAGGGGAACTTTTATAGATCAGAGGGAAGAAGGGGAGATAAAAAAGCAGCATCTTGGGAGTAACAAGGATTTGTATTAAAGTGTTGGGACAGTCTGTCTTGAAGATGCTGACAAGACAGTTTGAGAAAGCCTGGGTTCCCATCAAGGTTTAAATACTAAATAAAAAGCTAGATGATTTCCGGCTTCTCTCATCATTCTGTACAAACAGGATAGTCTGGGAAAATATGATCAAAGGAGCAGAATGAGTTGCTTCCAGGAAGGAAAGAGGAAAAACCTGGCTTCACAGTTTCCATCAGTTGTGTGATGGCCTTTTCCACATCCACTATGGATGCTAGTGAATCTTTAGAACATTTCCTTCTCTGGCTGGATGGGTGCTACAATACATACACTTGTTCCTTCATTCTTAATCTTCTCTACCATCCTCTTGCTTCTGAGAACATGGGCTTAATCCTACTCATCTTCACTAAGGAGGAGGGAACCACAGGTTGGAAATAATTAAGTAGTAACCGGAATTCAACTCAAAATCAAAGCCTCAGCCCCACCTCCATGCAAATCACATCAACATTTTAGCTGGGGGCTGAAGGTACTTAGCTTTTGAACCCTCTTCTTCTCTAAATTCCTGGTGAAGGTTGACTGGGTTAATACTTTTTTTTTAGTTTTTTTTTTAATTATTATTTTTAAAACATACGCATAGTTTTCAACATTCAACTTTGCAAAAACTTGTCTTCCAAATTTTTCCCTCCCTTCCTCCCACCCTTCCAATATGATAAACATGTGTAAATCTTCTACACCTATTTCCACAATTCTCATACTACACAAGAAAAATCAGATCAAAAAGGGAAAAAATGAAAAAGAAAACAAAATGCAAGCAAACAAGAAAAAAGTAAAAATGCTATGTTGTGATCCACACTCAGTTCCCACAGGCCTCTCTCTCTATCACAAGACCATTGGAACTGGCCTGAAGGGGTGACTACTTCTTTCTCCACTATGAACTGATGTTTTCTCATGCCTATCCTTTCCCTATCTCTGTCAAGTCCTTATGCCGCTTTTCTGTCTCTTTCTATAGCTTAGTCTAGAAATTTGTGGGGGTAGCTAGGTAGTGAAATATATAAAGTGACAAGCTAAAAGTCAGGGAGAATCATCTGACCTCAGATACCTACTAGTTGTGACTCTGGGCAAGTCACTTCACCCTGTTTGCCTCAGATCCTCCCCTGTAAAACATGCTAGAAAAGGAAATGGCAAAGCAGTTTAATGTCTGTGCCAAGAAAACCCCAAATGGAGTCAGAGTCAGATAAGACTGAACATTAATAAAAATGACAAAATTTGTAGACCTTGTCCATTTATACTCATTTGGTCTCCTTGCATTCATGGAAAACTGGCTTCCCTAAGTAGACATTGTGTCTCAGTTCTAACACACTGGAACAGGAGGAGGAGGAACAGTCATACACTTTGCTTCTTCTTGCCTCTAGACAGAGCTCATCTCTGTGATTATCTCTATTCCTCTAAACTTTTTTCTTTGATTATTACTCAGTTCAGTGATATCACCCTAACAAGATCCTGTGACAGGCTCCCTTCTTGATAAAAAGAGTCCAACAACTGCTTCACAGTCTTAGTGTTCCCCCAAATGTGCTCTCTCCTTTGGGGACTTCAGTACCCAAGTTGCCATCTCCTTGAATTCTCAGGCCTCTCAGTTCATCTACCTTTTAGGATCTGCATTTAATTGAATCTCAGTCACACTTGAGAATAGTTTTATCTTTTATCTCATGATCACCTATCATTGGATTCCCTTGATCCAGAATATTAAAATTCCTCTCACAGGCCATAACCTTTTTCCATTTTTCTCTTTCATGGGAATGTTGTAAAAATTATTCTTAATTAACATTCAACTAATGGTACCTTCATTTTCAAATGACCTTGTAGGGCTAACTACTTTGTCTTACTCTCCTATTTGTTCTGTGTGGACTGATACAGGTGCTATCACCTCTATTAGAACACAAGCTCTTTCAGACTAAGCATTATTTTGTTCTTTGAATTTGTGTCTTCAGTCCAGCACAGTGTCTTGAACACAGTGGGCACTTAATAAATGCAAGCTGATTGATTCTTGTCTAGGCACAGTTTGAACTGGAGAAGAATTAATCAAATAGGACACACTTCCTGGCTTTGAATACATGCTAAGATAGTTTTAGGTTTCTTCCCTGGGGTCAATAGTGTTTATGTCATCTGTTTGACACTTTGGGTTTTATAGAGGACTTTTTTTTTAAAAAAAAAAGGAAGGAATCACTTAAGGAAATGGTGACACACTGATAAGTTTGCCCTGCTTAGCTCCTTAGGTATCCTAACTTTTAAGTCACAGTATTTCTCTTTCCCCATTTTCATCCTAGTATGGTTGGAGTCACCAGTAAAACTTGAGTTTCATCTCCAAATTCATGCCTTTTTTCATTGAGGGCAAAAACCTCATTGGGTTTGCACACAGCTGTGTATGGGCCTTATTTATGTGACAGAAAGCAAAACAAGTCTTTGATTGCTATCGTACATAAAGGATGAAAAAGAAAATTAAAAAGATGTTAGGTAAGGAACAGAGGAAATATTTTATTTGAAAAATATTTGAGTTCTCTGTCGCAAAAAATTAGGAAATTCCATGGTTGTAGGCTCTAATTTCATAAACTTGGGTTTGTGTGATATATGGAATCTATACAACTAATTTGAGTGATTAATCTTAAAGCAGTACTAATCAGCTTCATTAGTAATAAATTAGAACAAAGAATAATGCTTAACATCTATTAAGCACTTTTGTTCGAACATAACACATTAATGGCATAAAAATATTGCCCAAAGCATCACATCTGAGTAAGTATTTTCATTATCCTCTTCTAGAGAGAGAAAAGATGTATTTTTTAATAGCCATAAAGCCCATTAGTTAGCATAAGCAAAACCAAGAGGATATAATGAATGTTGATGTTCAATGTTCAATGTGTACTGATATAATGAAAAAACCAGAGATTTGGTGTTTTTAAAAGAACTTTTAAAAATAAAAAAGGGAAGGATAAGGCATATCAGAATTCTTCTTTGATTAATGCTCACAACTGAACTACATTTGTGATTTTTTGCTTTTTTTTATTTATACTAACTCTTGAAGAGGCAACATTGCATAATAATGAATATCCGTCCCAACACCAGGAACATCTGGATTTGAATCCCAAGTTGAACTCATACTCGGTGTGGACATTGGCCAAGTCACTTAATGCCTCAGCCTTCTAAACAACTCATTCTCTTAAACTAAAATGACAGAGAAGGTGCCAACCGGTTTTGGTACAGGAAGTCTGCTAACCTTATAGGTCACTATGTCAATAAAATCATAGTTTACTCCATATCCTTCTAAGCTTTCATATGGCACAAGACGCACACACACACACACACACACACACACACACACATATATTATTTTTTATATTGCTCACTATTATTTTTATATTATTTTATTTTTACTGCTTCATTATTCATTAGTATTATTATATTCTTTCTTAAAATATCTGGAAGCATCTTTCAAGACTATTATCATACCTAGGCCTCCATTTCACAGTGAAGGATTGATTTAATAATGAAATCTGAAGATCAGAGAGTCAGCACAGAGATAGAAATATATATTCTCAGTTCCTATGTTTCCAACTCTGCTAATGAATCATGACCAAAAATTCCAAAAGAGGGAGTGTTTTATAAAGAATTTAAAGAGGGTCAATAGAATGGACTCTTGATCAGAAAACCAAACTAAACTAAACCAAAACAATAATTAATTCAAATCTACATACACCTTTTACTGGATCATTACCCTTAGGACTCAATTCACTAAATGACTTAATAGTTCCAATCTAGTCTTAGAATGCTACTTGCTGAAAACTCTATTGAGATATTATCTGGTAGGGGTGGAGCCAAGATGGCGAACTGCAGACAGCTTTCTCTGTGAACTCCTTTGGGACCTTCCCTAAGACCCAGACAAAGTGAGCCTTGGAACTGGTTTGTGAGTGAAGCTCCGCCAAACATTTGGACTACAATGCACTTCTATCAAAAATCTACCTTGAAAGAACTCTGGAGAAGGTTAGCCTCAGGGGAAATCGGCCGCTGGTCGCAATCAGACTCCAGCCGGGGCGGAAGTCAGGGCTGCGATAGACGGGCTGATTTTAGGCACCCAGGAAGCCCCTGGGAGACGCCTGGGCCACTTTGCTCTGCTTGCGGGCAGGTGCTTTGGCAGATCTGCCTTTGGTAAAGGGTGGATCGAGAGCAGTTGAAAACGTGGTCCTAGTGCGAATCTAGCCCGACCAGCCTCAGACCAGAAGTCAACTCGGCAAACTGCCACCGGGCAAATACAAATTGTTGCAGTTTTCTCTGCTTTTGACCAATATCCCAACTTTAAATCATGAGCAAGAAGCAGAAGAGAGCTCTCACCATAGAAAGCTTTTACGGAGAAAAAATAGAACAGTCCCCAGATCCTGACATTATGAAAACAATCCCAGATGAAGCCACAAAGGCAGACTTAAGTTGGTCTCCCTTTCAGAAGGCTTACCTGAATGATTGCATTAAGAATCTCAAAAGAGAGCTAGAAGAAGAATGGGGAAATAAATTGAGATCACGGCAACAGAAATAGCAAAAACTGGAAAAAAAAGAGATATTATCTGGTATAATCTAGTTAAGCCATTTCAAATCTCTTCCCAAACAACCAAGACAACTTGTAATTTTAGATTAGTTGAACTTGGTCGTGGTGCGTTTGGATATTTTTGTTAAGAAATTAGATATGGTTTTTTTACAGGGGGTGGAGCCAAGATGGCGGAGTGAAAAGGTGACTCTTTGCGTCCTCCTCCGAACTTCTCTCAAATCAACAATAAAATAAGCCTCTGAACTGATCTTCAAGTCAATGAATCAGGAAATATTTGGATACTGCTTGCAGATATCTCTGAAAAACTTCACATCGGGTTTCTCTAGCTCGGACAGAGGGATAAACAGAGGACTCTGGTGTCAGAGAACTCTGGTGGAGGCCGGAAGTGACGGTGGGACTCAGCTCAGCTCAGCTCAGACTAGCAAAAAACTCCAAACTCCAAACTCCAAATTCCAAACACCTGGAGTTTATCTGAGGCACTTGGGACACTCTGCCCTGATTGGGGGCAGGTGTTCTGGCAAACTTGCCTTGTTTAAGGAGTAATTCGGACTTAGTCCTAGCCCCCACTGGCCCAGCACCTTAAATTAATTCACCGAAGCGCCTCAGGGCAAAATCTTCAGCCGGCCGTTTCAGCCGCCATTTTTTTTTCCCCTACCTTAAAGAGATATTCACACTGTCTAAAATAAATGAAGAGGCAAAAGAGAGCACTCACCATAGACAGCTTTTATAAAGAGAAAGAGGAGAAGACCCCAGATCCAGAGGTTCCTTTAGACATAACTCCAGAGGAAATCAGGAAGGACCATCACTGGTCCCCATTTCAAAAGGCCTTTCTGGAAGATTGCTTAAAGAACCTAATAAAAGACCTGGAGGATAAATGGAAAAATAAATTGAAATTAGTGCAAGAAGGATACAATATCTTGCAAGAAGGATATGATGCCCTGCAAAAGAGATATGAAAAAGACAACAATCTATTGAAAAATAAAATTAGTGAAGTGGAAAAAGAGTGCAATGAACAAAAAAATTCAATTGGCCAGTTACAAATGGAGCTTAAAAAGGTAACTGAAGAAAACAACACTTTAAAAATAAGAATTGAACAAATGCAAGTGAATGACTCAATAAGACTTCAAGAATCAGTCAAACAAAAACAAAAAAATGAAAAATTAGAAGAAAACATGAAATATCTCCTAGGAAAAAAACAACTGACTTGGAAAATAGATCTAGGAGAGACAATCTAAGGATTATTGGACTTCCTGAAAGCCATGATGAAAAAAAGAATCTAAACATTATCTTCCAGGAAATCCTGAAAGAAAACTGCCCTGAGATTGTAGAATCAAAGGGCAAAATCACCATGGAAAGAATTCACCGATCACCTCCTGAAAGAGACCCCAAAATTAAAACCCCAAGGAATATCGTGGCTAAATTTCAGGACTATAGCACCAAGGAAAAGATTCTGCTGGCAGCTAGAAAGAAACAATTCAAATACCAAGGATCAGTAATTAGAATCACACAGGATGTGTCAGCCTCCACATTGAAGCATCGAAGGGCCTGGAACCAGATATTCCGAAGGGCAAAGGAACTTGGATTACAGCCAAGAATATCCTATCCAGCTAGAATGAGCATTATCCTCCAGGGAAGAAGATGGTCACTCAATGATATAGGTGAATTTCACCTATTTCTAATGAAAAGACCAGATCTGAACAAGAAATTCAACATCCAAACACAGAACTCAAGAGATGCATAAAAAGGTAAAAAGGAAAGGACTCTTGAAAACTTTATTTTTACTAGGGGGATGCTTAAAGTTTGGGGGTATAATTAACTAGATATTACTTTGATAATATGAAAAAGAGAACTAGAGGGGGAAAGGTTGTCATACTGGGGAAAAGAGGGGAAAAGTGGTAAAAATAAGATCTAAAAAAAAGGAGGTAAAAACAAGGTAAAATCTCTTGAAGAGGCAAAGAAAACCTAATATAATTTAGAGAAAGAGGGGAGGGAGGTGAGCATTGTGTAAATCTTACTCTCATCAGGTTGGGCTCTAAAAGTGTATATCAGACACTTGATTTCACATAGAAACTTGTCTGTTGCTAGAGGGAAGTGGGAGGGAAAGGAGGAAAAGAAAGGGATAAACTAATAGAAGGGAAAATAGAAGAATCAGGGGAAAGGAGTAAAAACAGGGGGAAGGGATCTAAAGGGTGGAGTATTGTTTGGAGGAGGGGGTCATCAAAAGCAAAGTACTGAGGAGGGGGGAAGGGAGAAAGGGGAAAGGAAAGGGGAAAACATAACTTGGGTAAATAAGATGGCAGGAAATAAAGAATTAGTTATTCTATCTGTGAATGTGAATGGGATGAACTCTCCCATAAAGCGGAAGCGGATATCATACTGGATTAAAAACCAGAATCCCACAATATGTTGTCTACAAGAAACACATATAAAACATAGTGACACATATAGGATGAAGGTAAAAGACTGGAGCAGGATCTATTATGCTTCAGGTGAACAAAAAAAAGCAGGGGTAGCAATCCTTATCTCAGATCAAGTAAAAGCCAAGATAGATCTAATCAAAAGAGATAAGGAAGGAAACTATATTTTATTAAAGGGTACCATAGATAATGTAGCAATATCTATACTAAATATATATGCACCAAGTGCAATAGCACACAAATTCCTCGGGGAGAAATTAAGAGAGATGCAAGAAGAAATAGACCGCCAAACGATACTAGTGGGGGATCTCAACCTTGCTCTCTCAGAATTAGATAAATCAAACCACAAAATAAACAAGAAAGAAACTAGGGAGATAAACCAATGGTTAGAAAAGTTAGGTATGATAGATCTATGGAGAAAGTTGAATGGAGACAGTAGGGAGTTTACTTTTTTCTCAAGAGTCCATGGAACCTATACAAAAATTGACCATATGTTAGGGCATAAAAACCTCAAAATCAAATGCAGAAAGGCAGAAATAGTAAATGCATATTTTTCAGATCATGATGCAATCAAAATCACATGCAATAGAAGGCCAGGAGAAAATAAACCAAAAGTTAATTGGAAATTAAATAATCTAATCCTGAAGAATGAATGGGTGAAAGAGCAAATCATAGACACAATCAATAATTTCATCCAGGAGAATGACAATAAGGAGACAACATACCAAAATTTGTGGGATATGGCTAAAGCGGTTATAAGGGGCAATTTTATATCTCTAGATGCTTACTTGCATAAAATAGAGAAAGAAAAGATCAATGAATTGGGCTTATTATTAAAAAAAACTAGAAAAAGAACAAATTAAAAACCCTCAGTTAAATACCAAATTGGAAATTCTGAAAGCAAAAGGAGAAATTAATAAAATTGAAAATAAGAAAACTATTGAGTTAATAAATAAAACTAAGAGTTGGTTTTATGAAAAAAACAACAAAATAGATAAGCCTTTAGTTAATTTGATAAGAAAAAGGGAAGAAGAAAATCAAATTGTTAGTCTTAAGAATGATAAGGGAGAACTTTCCTCCAATGAAGAGGAAATCAGAGCAATAATTAGGAGTTACTTTGCCCAAATTTATGCCAGTAAGTTTGAAAATCTAAATGAAATGGAGGAATATCTACAAAAATATAGATTGCCCAGGTTAACAGAAGAGGATATAAATTATTTAAATAGCCCCATATCAGAAAAAGAAATAGAACAAGCTATTAACCAACTCCCTAAGAAAAAATCTCCTGGGCCAGATGGATTTACATGTGAATTCTACCAAACATTCAAAGAACAATTAATTCCAATACTATACAAACTATTTGAGAAAATAGGGACAGAAGGTAAACTGCCAGAATCCTTCTATGAGACCGATATGGTGCTGATAACTAAACCAGGTAGGGTGAAAACAGATAAGGAAACTATAGAATAAATTCCCTAATGAATATTGATGCAAAAATTTTAAATAAGATATTAGCAATGAGATTACAGAAAGTCATCCCCAGGATAATACACTATGACCAAGTAGAATTTATACCAGGGATGCAGGACTGGTTCAATATTAGGAAAACTATCAGCATAATTAATTCTATTAACAACCAAACTAACAAAAACCATATGATTATCTCAATAGATGCAGAAAAAGCCTTTGATAAAATCCAACACCCTTTCCTATTAAAAACACTAGAGAGTATAGGAATAAATGGGCTTTTCCT
>JAJPUD010009148.1:0-60905 GCA_023553655.1 Myrmecobius fasciatus | reverse complement strand
TTTTTTTTTCTTGTAGATAGGATTTTTCTTGCATAACTTCTCAAGCATTTCAACATTATTAACATGTAGTGGACTTCCTGCCATCTAGGGGAGGGGAGGGGACTGGGGGTAAAATTTGTAATGGAAAGCTTTGTAAAGATCAATGTTGGGGAACTACCCATATATATGTTATACAAATAAAAAGCTTTAATAAAAAAAAAGAAAGAAAAAAGAAATTAGATATGGTTCCATATTGTTTTATAGCCAGTTTGTCAGTTTTCCACAGGGATAGTGAAATGAGCCCCAGCATGGCCTCTGTAGTTGGGAAGAGGGAAAGAAAACCAAATTGTTGTTGACCATTAGGACAGGTGCGTTGGGCTTGGGTTGGGGGTGAACAGAACATGGTTCATTTCGATAGTTAACACCCAGGTCCAAGGAACTTGGGTCATAGTGGCTAGGATACTTGGGTCCTGCTACAATTCTCTATTGCTATTTTTTTTTATCGAAATTTGTCCATTGGTTAAGAAGCAAACTTTTCCTTGAAGGGGGTCTAACCAATGAGCAAAGAATAAACATCTTTTCCCACTACCTCTACCTTTATCTATAAGATACCCTTCCTGGAGTACCCCCTTAGACCAACCAGTTCCCTGGTGGTACTTGGTTCCATGCTGCTTTATACAACAGTAAAGCCTTTTCCTTTGAGAAACCAGTCTGGTGTTCAGGTAATTCTTACCTATCAAACCTACTCTCCCACTGCATTTTTATGGTACGGAAACTGGGAAGGGTGCTGCCCAGGGGCAGAGCTTCTTGGCAGCCCCTCTCCCCTTCCCCAGACTGCTTTCTCTAGGAATCACTCTGAATTCAGCCTCTCCTCACTAGGATTAGTAAATCCTTACCCTTACTCCTTCTTTCCCATCCCTCCCTCTCCCTTGTCTCCTCTGATTTGGGGTCCTCTTGAAGGACCTCCTGCCCAGGAGCGACTGGGTTGAGGGGCAAATTTTCAGGGCAGGATCTGAGGAGAAAGAGTATGGTTTCTTTTATAATACCATATGGACCCAATAAAATTTAGAAAATCAGGAACAATGGCCTAAATATGAGTCTTAGCCACCTTTATATATATCCTCTTCCTTCCCCCCTTCTGCTCCACGGCCCTTTGTCTGCCTTATAATTACCCAGGATAAAGGGAGTCCCCCCCGCCATAGTTGGGGCATGCCCTTGACTGGCAAGCTAAATCCTGAAAGGGACTGAGTGCCCTAAAAGAGTTAGTCAGCTATTAGGGGGAGAAGTGGGGCTGGGAAGAGCAGTGGAGTTAGCAGAGATACCATGTGGCATGGGGGAGGGGTAAGTGAGTATGGCATGGCCATAAATAAATTTTATAGGGAAAAATTAACCACAGGGACATGACTGAGATTTTACAAAATATGACAAGCTGAGACTGCTTGAGGCCCCTATTGAGAGTAGGTCTCAGGGGTTCCCAGAGATCCTCTTGCTCCACGGAGCTCTGACTCCAGCAACTGTACCCTGGATCTGCTGCTCCAGGGACAGCAGGGGCTTTAAATCATGTATCCAAGCAGCAGCTGGGGTCTGTGGGTTTTTAGCAAGTAAAAAAGCTGGGGCTCAGAGGCAGGGCAGAGAGGTTCCCTTCCCAGGGGGGACTAGGAGCAGGAGAGAAGGCAGGGCTGACTGAAGGACCATCCAGATTTCCAGATGGAGGGGGGAAGGTAAGAGAGACTACTAATGTATTCCAAAATTAAATATTCAGCAGAATGAATATATATGTATATATGACATATATATACATACATATATATATATCAAGCAAAGTTGGGTAGTCAGAAAAAAAGTTTGGGGGAGATTAGAAAAGAAAAATAGGAAAGAATGGAGGAAAGAATATGGAAGGCAATAAAGGTTTGGGTTTTCAAACCACAAAAGACATGTAAAAATGAAAAGAAGGTTTAAGATTCAAGCATGTTTAGAACGTTTGACGAGTTACAGAAAGCTAGGAGAAAACTGAGAAGCATCAGGTCCTTTTTGAGATTACAGAACCCATATTCGAACTAAATTATGACATGTTCTTAAATATGATCATTGTTGTAGATTATTGCCATTTTAAAAATCCTTGGCAGTGGATTGGCTGGAAATAGTGAACCCCATAACATGAAAATATGTACAGATTGCAAAATAGAGGAATCAGCAAACTTGTTAGCTGTGAGATCTTAAAACCAACTTGCACCTTGCAAAACTCAGAGGAAAATCCCCACTGCTTTTAGGGACAGATTCCAGGACACTACGGTCAAGTTCACCACCTTGATCCCAAATTCCAGACAAAGGCCATAATAGTGGCCATGTAATTTATTTCAAATTCAGCTCTAGACATTCACCAGAAGCTACACAAACTTGAAAAAGGTCCCCAATTTCCCCTTTGGAAATTGGTTGACGTGATCTTTAAGGCTTCTAATACCAGGGATAGGGCACGGGCAGAAGAGAAGGAACAAAAGATTAGACAGAAGGCTCAGGCTTTGGCCAATGCTTTCGCTGCATCCAGTGACCAGAATCATCGCTCCCATCTCACCAATTCTTGCTTTAAATTTAAGAAGCATGGACATTGATCCTGAGACTGTTCTCTCAAGTCCTCACATCCACAGCAGCCTCCTGAGCCTTGCCCCTTCTGTAACCCAGAAGGGCACTGGAAATGGGACTGCCCTCGGGGTGGATATGCAGGAGCTATGAAGCTGGCCACTCAGCTTCCTGCTTGGGCTGGCTTGGATTGACAGGGCCCTCAAGGAAGCCTCTCTCCCAACATCTCTTTGCTGAACCAAAGGGACTTTGAACATCAAGGGTAAGTCTATTGCTTTTGAAAAATACAGAAATCACTTACCCTGTTCTCACCTCCTTTTCTGGTAAAACCTATCCCTCCCCTCAAACCCTCGTGGGCTTAGATGGCAAATCCCAAACCAGGAGATGCACAAGACCTTTGGCCTGTGCTTATGAGGACTCCCTTTTTGTCCATCAGTTTTCGGTCTTCTCCAAATGCCTGTCTCCCTTGTTGGCCAAGACCTTAATCTAAGGTTTGCTCTATTTTTATGTTATTTCCCAGCTGGCACTCCTTGCCACCACCTGTTCTCCCCATGTTCCCTTTCCACAATCTTGTTAATACAGAGGTTTGTGAAGAAGGCATACCAGGAAAGGCCCTCAATGCAACTCATCCTTATATATATTAAAGATTATATAACATCCCCCCCCAAAAAAAACTATCACCTCAAGCCCTATACAGAATTGTACCCATCCTCTCCTTTCCCCAACCAGTCTTTTAGATCCTCTGCCACACTGTTCTATGTGGGCCACATGGCCCACATAGCTCCCCCCTCAAATGAGGACCCTCTCAGGAAACACCCTGCCAAAATCTAAAGCACCAATTTTCTTCAGTACCTTGCTTTAGCCCTCCTCAATCTCAACAAGTTCTTCTATCTTCATATAGATGAAAGGCATGACTATTCCTAGGGTATCCTTGTTCACTTTCTAGACCCTGACCCTCACTATTTTTTCCAAGCCCTGGAATCAGTCACCTCTAGCTGGCCTTCCCACTTTTGAGCAGCCGCAGCTACAGCCACCTTAATAGACAAGGCTTCTAAAATAGCCCTTGGACAATCCCTTATTTTTATATTTCACATCCTGTCCAGGGCATACTGGAGGTAAAAGGATCTTAGTGGCTCATGGTTGAACAAATTATGGTATATGAATGTTATGGAATATTATTGTTCTGTAAGGAACGACCAGCAGGATGATTTCAGAGAGGCCTGGAGAGACTTGCATGAACTGATGCTGAGTGAAATCAGCAGAACCAGATCATTGTACATGACAACAAGAATACTATATGATGATCAATTATGATGGACCTGGCTCTCTTCAACAATGAAATGTCTCAAACCAGTTCCAATTGTTCAGTGAAGAAAGCCATATACACCCAGAGAGAGGGATGTGAAATGTGGACCACAACATAACATTTTCATGCTCTCTATCGATGTTTGCTTGCATTGTGTTGCCTTTCTCTGATTTTTTTTCTTGTAGATACGATTTTTTTCTTGCACAAAAATGTGCGGAAATATGTATACATATATTCGATTTGTCAAGTATTTTAACATAATTAACATGTAGTGGATATCCTGCCATCTAGGGGAGGGGTGGGGAGTAAGGGGGAAAATTTTGTAACAGAAAGCTTTGTAAGAGTTAATGTTGAAGAATTACCCATACATATATTTTGCAAATAAAAAGTTTTAATAAATAAATTTTGAAAAACAAAAAAGGATCTTAGAGGCTCTCTAGTGAGCACCTAACCTGATATCAAGTCCTCCTCCTTGACTCTCTTGACCTTACCCTAAAGACCCATTCTACCCTCTATCCTGCTACACTACCACTCTCACAAGACTCACTCCTGTGAACATGTCCTTGATTATGCCCACCTCCCAAGACCTGATCTGGAATGATTCCTCTCTCCTCAAACCCAATACTCTCTGGTTTATTGACAGCTCTAGTTTTATGCTAAATGGAACTCATCACTTTGGTTACTCTTTCCCTTTATGAGACCACTCTTGGCTCCTCTGTTTTCAGAAGGCTGAGCATATAGCTTTAAGAAGGGCCCTTACATTGGGGAAGGATAAATGCCTCAATCTCTATGCAAATCTAAATATGTTTTCCACAGCCTCCACATACATGGGGCTATTTGGAAAGAACAAGACCTCTTCACATACAGTGGGTTGAATATAGTCCCCAAATTATGGACCTCCTCACCACACACTTCTGAGGTTTCTGTTATGCATTGTGAACTCTGGGGTGTCCTGTAGCAACTGGCTTGCTGAGGTTTCATCCCTCTGATTATAGCTGGCTGACAGATCCCACTAGCCTACTGTTTATTCCCCAGAATCTAGAGTGAAAGCTTCTCCACTACTTCCATCCTTTATTTCTAGGAGCCAACAACACCTTAACCTTACCTCCTGTTGGCTCTGACCTGGAAAGACTAACTCTGTGAAGTTGGTCCCCCTTTAATCCTATGAGTGAGGAGAGATTACCCTGAATGTCACCAGTTTCCCCTTAAATTTGCAAAACCATCATGATCAGACAGCATCATGAACTACCTTCTAGGACCTCCCCACTGAGCTTGGTAAACTCAGAATCACCTTTCCAGGATTTAAGCTATCCCCTTGTTGGAGTCCCCTGTATTTCCTCTCATCCTGCCAGGAAGTCTCACTCATTTTGTTTTCTAGTGAATCCTAAAGATGGGACTCCCATGGCTGGTTGAATTCCCTAGGAATTCATGGCAACACCTATTTTTCCTACAACCCAAACTATCCCATTTCCCTTGATGAAGCAACAGCCTCTTTATCCCCAGCCAGCTCAAAACACTTACAGATGGCAGGACATACATCCCTATACCCCAATTCCCATTACCCTTCCCAAAACAAAAGTGGGGAAATGGAATGGGCCCCCGTAGGACCTCTATTTGTATTTAGGAGCAGTGAAAGAAAAACAAGTTGTTGTCCACCAGGACAGGTGCAGGGGTTTGAGTCCTAGTACACAGGACATGATTAATCACACACTCAGGTGCAAGGAGCTTGGGCCCCAGTACACAGGATGCCAGGAAGCTTGGGTCTTGTTACATGTTTCTATCACTTCTTTTTCTCAAAATTTGGCCAATGGTTAAGAAGTAAACTTTTCCCTGAAAGAGGTGTAAGCAATGAGTAAAGACTGAGCATCTTCACCCTCTACTCCTACCTTTCCTTATGAAATATTTATTCTGGAATATTAACTTAGACCAGCCAGTCCCGTGATACTACTTGGTCCCATGCTGCTTTATACGAGAATAAAGCCCTTTTCTTTGAGAAACCAATCTGGTGTCCAGGAAATTCTTACCTATCAAGTCTGCTGTCCCAACATCAAGTACTAATTTTGAAGTAAAGATTCTGGGGGTTGATTCCTGAATCCTATCTCATAAAACTTAAATCCCTTTGATAGAAGTTGTGATTTTGCAGCCCAAGGCACCAAATACAATTTCCTATTTCTTATTGGGTCAGTTCAGTTTGCTACTAAAGGACTGGGCTGGATGGACTGAAGTGAAATTAAACCAGATTTCATTAAAACATGCTCTTTTCAAGGGAGATGTCTTTAGGCATTAAAAAAAAAATCAAAGTTAGACTAATTAAAGGAAATGCACGGTTAAAAGTGACAATGATACCAATGAGGAAGAGGGGGCAAAAAGTGTGACCTCTCCATTATCTTAATAAAGATTATCTATTAAAGCTACCATCATAATTTTCCAACTGGTAACAAAACACATTAGGTTGTTACTCAGGTAATAGCCTGATGCTTATTTTTTTATTTTTTCTTTCAAAAGAGATCCCAAATTGACATCTTCAATTTAAGAATTTTTTTTAAGCCAGATATCAGCTGAGCCCTGATATCAGCTGTCAATTTCACTAAGGGAGTAAAACTGGGAATTACTTGTAGGAAATACCTCTCTACACCCATCTGAAGATACTATAAGTGAATCTAGCCATTCTGTTCTGGACAATAAAGTATAAAGTATATAGTGGATGACTTGCAGAAGTCAGGTTCTTCTTAGAGAAAACTAACTTTTCCATAAATTAAGAAAACAAAGGGCAGTGTAGTTGAACGCTATCAAGAGCTGACTTCACCAACAAAACTTGCTAGTTAACGGAACAGGTTTCCTAAAGGTGCTAAATAAAAGGAAACTCCCCCCTATATAAACCTGGATACATAAATGAAACTTTATATACATATATGTGTGTATTAGGTTAGTGATGTGGGGAAAATGAAGGATAACTGGTAGATGTCCCATGAATTCCACTTGTATCCTTGTGATGTGAAGACAAAGGAAACCCCCCCCAAAATATTGGAAGTACCCAAAGTTATGACAGGACACAAAAAAAAGTCCCCAATACAGGCATGTATACATGTGTGGAAATATGCATGCTTTGAGAAAATGTCTATATTGATGAGATCATAAATACATTTGATTATTTGTTCATTTTAGTACACACACATACATAATACACTAACCCTAACCCTAAATGTACACATGTGTGATGTATCTTGATAGATTTTTAGAAATCTTATTTTAGGAGCCAAGATGGCAGAGTGAAGACGCGACTCTCTGTGTCCTCCTCTGACCTTCTCTCAAATCAACAGTAAATTAAGCCTCTGAACTGATCTTTACATCAACGAAACCTAGACATATTTGGACTAAGAAACACTGCTTGCAGAAGTTAACTTTGAGGAGCTTCATAACAGATCTGTTTCAGTCGGGCAGGGAGGTGAGCAGTTTGACCCTAAATGCGCAGCTCCAGAAGAGAGGGCAGAAAACTGGGTGGGACTAAGCTCAGCATGGCAGAAACTCCAAACACCTGATGAGTGAATCTAAGGCACTAAGCACACTCTGCCCTGACTGCAGACAGGTGCTTTGGAAGATTTGCCTTTTATAAGGGATAAATTGGAAATCTCTGCAAAAAGTCCTACCCTGACCGGCCCAGCACAGGAAGTTAATTAGCAGAATTGCCCCAGGGCAAACTACCACAACCAGGGCTTCCCAGCTTTAAGCAGACCCCAAGCTTTCTAAAAAATGAGTAAGAAGCAGGAGAGCTCTCACCATAGACAACTTTTATGGAGAGAAAGAAGGGCAGACCCCAGATCTTGAGGTTCCTATGGGCAAAGCAACTCCAGAGGAAGCCATCAAGGGAGATATGACCTGGTCCCCCTTTCACAAGGCTTTCCTGGAAGACTACATAAAGAATCTCAAAAAAGAGTTAGATGAGAAATGGGGAAATGAATTGAGATCAGTGCAAGAAGCCCTCCAAAAGAGATATGATAAAGATACCAATTTACTGAAAAACAAAATTGGTGAATTGGAAATAGACAACAATGCACTGAAAAACAAAACTGGTGAAGTGGGAAAAGTATGCAAGGAACAAATTCACTAGTTACAAAAGGAGCTGAAAAAGGTGACTGAAGAAAACAATACATTAAAAACTAGAATTGAACAAATGCAACTGAATGACTCAATAAGACTTCAAGAATCAGTCAAACAAAAACAAAAAAAATGAAAAAATAGAAGAAAATATGAAATATCTCCTAGGAAAAATAACTGACTTGGAAAATAGATCTAGGAGAGACAATCTAAGGATTATTGGACTTCCTGAAAGCCATGATGAAAAAAAAATTCAACACTATCTTCCAGGAAATCCTGAAAGAAAACTGCCCTGAGGTTGTAGAATCAGAAGGCAAAATCACCATCGAAAGAATTCACTAAACACCTCCTGAAAGAGACCCCAAAATTAAATCCCCAAGGAATGTACTGACTAAATTTCTGGAACATTGCACCAAGGAAAAGATATTGCTAGCAGCTACAAAGAAACAATTCAAATACTGAGGATTATAATTATAATCACACATGATCTGTCAGCCTCCACATTGAAGGATCGAAGGGCCTGGAACCAGATATTCTGAAAGACAAAAGTACTTAGATTGCAGCCAAGAATAACCTATCCAGCTAGAATGAGCATTATCCTCCAGGGAGGAAGATGGTCATTTAATGATAAAGGTGAATTTCACCTATTTCTAATGAAAAGACCATATCTGAACAAAAAATTCGACCTCCAAAGACAGAACTCAAGAGAAACATAAAAAGGTAAAAAGGAAAGGACTCTTGAGAACTTTATTTCTACTATGGGGATACTTAAAGATTGGGGGTGTGATTTGATATTACTTCAATAATATGAAAAAGAAAACTAGAGGGGGAAAGGCTATCACACTGGAGAAAAGAGGGAAAAGGTGGTAAAATAAGGTTTAAAAAAGGAGGTAAAAATAAGGTAAAATCTCATGAAGAGGCAAAGAAAACCTAATATAATTGAGGGAAAGAAGGGAGGGAGATGAGCATTGTGTAAATTTTACTCTCATCAGACTGGGCTCTAAAAGTGTGTATCAGACACATTTGGTTTCATAGAGAAACTTGTCCTTCCCTATAGGGAAGTGGGAAGCAAAGGAGGAAAAGAAAGGAATAGACTAATAGAAGGGAAAATAGAAGAATCAGGGGAAAGTAGTAAAAAATGGGAAGGAGCTCTGAATGAGAAAGGATTGTTTAGGGGAGGGGGTCATCAAAAGCAAAATACTGAGGAGGGGGGAAGGGAAAAAAGGGAAAGGAAAGGGGAAAACATAACTTGGGTAAATAACATGGCAGGAAATATAGATGTAGTTATTTTAACTGTAAATGTGAATGGGATGTATTCTCCCATAAAGTGGAAGTGGTTAGCAGACTGGATTAAAAACCAGAATCCAACAATATGTTGTCTACAAGAAATACATCTAAAGCATAGAGACCCATACAGGGTAAAGATAAAAGGTTGGAAAAGAACCTATTATGCTTCAGTAGGGCAGACTCCAGATCCTGAAGTTCTGAAAACAATCCCAGAGGAAGTCACAAAGGCAGACATGAGCTGGTCCCCCTTTCAAAAGGCTTACCTGGAAGGTTGCATAAAGAATCTCAAAAGAGAGCTAGAAGAAAAATGGGGAAATGTATTGAGATCAGTGCAAGAGGAAAATAACGCCCTGCAACAGAGATGTGAAAAACTGGAAAAAAAAAGATGGGTGAATTGAAAAAAGGCAACAATTCACTGAAAAACAAAATTGGTGAATTGGAAAAAGACAACAATTCACTGAAAAACAAAATTGGTGAATTGGAAAAAATCACCAATTCACTAGAAAATAAAAATGGTGAATTGGAAAAAAATCATCAATTCACTGGACAATAAAAATGGTGAATTGGAAAAAGACAACAATTCATTGAAAAATAAAATTGGGAAAAAGGAAAAAAAATGCATTGAACCAAAAAATTCTATTGGCCAGTTACAAAAGGAGCTAAAAAAGATAACTGAAAGAAATAATACTTTAAAAATTAAAATTGAACAAAGAGAAGTAGATGACTCAATAAGACTTCAAGAATCAGTCAAACAAAAACAAAAAAAAATGAAAAAATAGAAGAAAATAGGAAATATCTCCTAGGAAAAACAACTGACTTGGAAAACAGATCCAGGAGAGACAATCTAAGGAATATCGGACTCCCTGAAAGCCACTATGGAAAAAAAAGAACCTTGATGCTCTCTTACAGGGAATCATGAAAGATAATTGCCCTGATGTTTTAGAATCAAAAGGCAAAATTGGCTTTGAAAGAATTCACCGATCACCTCCTGAAAGAGACCCCAAAATCAAAACCCCAAGGAATAACGTGGCCAAATTTCAGGAGTATTACACCAAGGAAAGGATATTGCAAGCAGCTAGAAAGAAACAGTTCAAATACTGAGGAACTGTAATTAGAATTACACAAGATCTGTCAGCTTCCACATTAAAGGGTCAAAGGGTCTGGAATCAGATATTCCGAAAGGCAAAAGAACTTGGATTACAGCCAAGAATAAGCTATCCAGCTAGAATGAGCATCATAGTCCAGGGAAGAAGATGGTCGTTCAATGATACAGGAGAATTTCACCTATTTCTAATGAAAAGACCAGATCTGAACAAAATATTTGACTTTCAAATACGGAACTCGAGAGAAGTATAAAAAGGTAAAAAGGAAAGAACTTTTGAGAACTATATTTCTAATATGGGTATCCTTAAAGAATGGGGGTAAAATTCCATTTTACTTTGATAATAATGGAAAAGAAATTAGAGGTGGAAGGGATATCATACTGAAAAAAAAGGGGGTGGAAAGGAGGCAAAAAAAAGTAAAAAAAAAAAGGAGGTAAAATAAGGCAAAATCTCATAAAGAGACATAGAAGATCTAATATAATTGAGGGAAGGAAGGGGGGGTGATGAGTTTTGTGTAAACCTTACTCTCATTAGATTGGACTCTAAGAGAGTATATCAGACACATTTGGCTTCAAAGAAAGGCCTGACCCTCCTTGTGGGAAGGTTGGAGGAAAAGGAGGAAAGGAAAGGGACAGACTAATAGAAGGATTAGGGGAAAGCTATAAAAGGGAGGAAAGGGTTCCAAAGGGGAGAGGACTGTTGGAGGGAAGTGGTCATCAAAAATAAAGTACTGGGGAGGGGGAAAGGGAGAGAGGGGAAAGGGAAGAGAAAATCATAACTCTGGGTAAATAAGATGGCAGGAAATACAGATATAGTTATTTTAACTGTGAATGTGAATGGGATGAACTCTCCCATAAAACGGAAGCGGGTAGCAGACTGGATTAAAAGCCAAAATCCTACAATATGTTGTTTACAAGAAACACATTTAAAACTTAGAGATACATACAAAGTGAAGGTAAAGGGCTGAAGCAGAATCTTTTATGCTTCAGGTGAACACAGAAAGGCAGGGGTAGCAATCCTTATCTCAGATCAAGTAAAAGCAAAAATAGATCTAATTAAAGGAGATAAGGAAGGAAACTATATTTTACTAAAGGGTACCATAGACAATGAAGCGGTATCACTACTAAACATATATGCACCAAGTGGTATAGCATCCAAATTCCAAGTTAATTGGAAATTAAATAATCTAATCCTGAAGAATGAATGGGTGAAAGAGCACATTATAGGCACAATCGATAATTTCATCCAGGAGAATGACAATAATGAGACAATATACCAAAATTTGTGGGACACGGCTAAAGCAGTTATAAGGGGTAATTTTAGATCTCTAGATGCTTACTTGCATAAAACAGAGAAAGAGAAGATCAATGAAATGAGCCTACAATTAAAAAAGCTAGAAAAAGACCAAATTAAAAACCCTCAATTAAATACCAAATTGGAAATTTTATAAATTAAAGGGGAGATCAATAAAATTGAAAATAAGAAAACTATTGAATTAATAAATAAAACTAAGAGTGGTTTTATGAAAAAACCTACAAAATAGATAAGCCTTTAGTTAATTTGATTAGAAAAGGAAAGAGGAAAATCAAATTGTTAATCTCAAAAATGGTAAGGGAGAACTTTCCTCCAATGAAGAAGAAATTAGACTAATAATTAGGAGTTACTTTGCCCAACTTTATACCAATAAATTTGATAATCTAAATGAAATGGAAGAATATCTACAAAAATATAGATTGCCCAGGTTAACAGAAGAGGAAATAAATTATTTAAATATCCTCACTTTAGAAAAAGAAATAGAACAAGCTATTAATCTACTCCCTAAGAAAAAATCTCCAGGGCCAGATGGATTTACATGGGAATTCTATCAAACATTGAAAGACCAATTAATTCCAATACTATATAAACTATTTGGAAAAAATAGGGAAAGAAGGTATACTACCAAATCCTTTCTATGATACAGATATGGTGCTGATAGCTAAACCAGGTAGGGTGAAAACAGATAAAGAAACTATAGAATAAATTCCCTAATGAATATTGATGCAAAAATTTTAAATAAGCTATTATCAATGAGATTACAGAAAGTTATCTTCAGGATAATACACTATGACCAAGTAGGATTTATACCAGGAATGCAGGGCTGGTTCAATATCAGGAAAACTATCAGCATAATCAATTCTATTAATAACCAAACTAACAAAAACCATATGATTATCTTAATAGATGCAGAAAAAGCATTTGATAAAATCTAACACCCATTCCTATTAAAAACACTAGAGAGTATAGGAATAAAGGGGCTTTTCCTTAAAATGATTAGTAGCATCTATTTAAAACTATCAGCAAGCATCATATGTAATGGAGACAAACTAGAACCATTCCCAGTAAGATCAGGAGTGAAACAAGGCTGCCCACTGTCACCATTACTATTTAATATTGTATTAGAAATGTTAGCTTTGGCAGTAAGAGAAGAAAAAGAGATTAAAGAAATCAGAGTAGGTAATGAGGAAACCAAATTATCACTCTTTGCAGATGACATGATGTTATATTTAGACAACCCTAGAGACTCAACTAAAAAACTACTAGAAACAATTCACGGCTTTAGGAAAGTTGCAGGATACAAAATAAATCCACATAAATCATCAGCATTTTTATATATTACCAATAAAGTTCAGCAGCAAGAGATACAAAAAGAAATTCCATTCAAAATAACTGTTGATAGTATAAATTATTTGGGAATCAATCTGCCAAGGAAAAGTCAGAAAGTATACAAACTAAACTACAAAACACTTGCCACACAAATAAAGTCAGACCTAGTCAATTGGAAAAACATTAAATGCTCATGGATAGGCTGAGTGAACATAATAAAAATGACAATACTACCCAAACTAATTTACTTATTTAGTGCCATATAAATCAAACTCCCAAGAAATTATTTACAGATCTAGAAAAAATAGTAGCAAAGTTCATTTGGAAGAACAAAAGGTCAAGAAATTCAAGGGAATTAATGAAAAAAAAAGGCAGATGAAGGTGGCCTTGCTGTACCAGATCTAAAACTATATTATAAAGCACCAGCCATCAAAACCATTTGGTACTGGCTGCGAAATAGAGTAGTCGATCTGTGGCATAGGATAGGTCATCAGGACAATCTAGGCAATAACTTTAGCAATTTAGTGTTTGATAAACCCAAAGTCTCCAGCTTTTGGGATAGGTACTCACTATTTGGCAAAAACTGCTGGGAAAATTGGAATCTAGTATGGAAGAAATTAGGGCTTGACCCACACCTAACACCACATACCAAGATCTAAATGGGTTCATGATCTAGATATAAAAAGTGATATTGTAAGCAAATTAGAGGAACATACAATAGTTTACCTCTCCGACCTGTGGAGATGGAATAAATTTATGTCCAAAGAAGATTTGGAACTCTTAACTGAACACCAGATAGATAATTTTGACTATATTAAGTTAAAAAGGGTTTGTACAACAAAACTAATGCAGACAAGATTAGGAGGGAAGCAACAAATTGGGAAATCATCTTTACATTTAAGGGTTCTGATAAAGGCCTCATTTCTAAAATATATTGAGAATTGTTTCATATTTATAAGAATTCAAGCCACTCTCTAATAGATAGTCAAAGGATATGAGCAGACAATTTTCAGCTGATGAAATTAAAACCATTTCTACTCATATGAAAAGGTGCTCCAAATCACTATTGGTCAGAAAAATGCAAATTAAGACAACTCTGAGATACCACTATACTCCTGTTAGATTGGTTAACATGTCAGGAAAAGATAATAATGAATATTGGAGGGGATGTGGGAAAACTGGGACCCTGATACATTGTTGGTGGAACTGTGAACAGATCCAGCCATTCTGGAAAGCAATTTGGAACCATGCTCAAAAAGTTATCAAACTGTGCATACCCTTTGACCCAGCAGTGTTTCTATTGGGCTCATATCCCAAAGAGATCTTAAAGGAAGGAAAGGGACCCACATGTGCAAGAATGTTTGTGGCAGCCCTTTTGTAGTGGCTAGAAACTGGAAACTGATTGGATGCCCATCAATTGGAGAATGGCTGAACAAATGTTATGGAATATTATTTTTCTGTGAGAAACGACCAGCAGGACGATTTCAGAGAGGCCTGGAGAAACTTGCATGAACTGATGCTGAGTGAAATCAGCAGAACCAGGAGATCATTATACAGGGCAACAAGACTATAGGATGATCAATTCTGATGGACATGGCTCTCTGTAACAAGGAAATGTTTCAAACCAGTTCCAGTTGTTCACTAAAGAAAGCCATATACACCCAGAAAGAGAGAGATATGAGATATGGACTACAGCATAGCATTTTCATGCTCTCTATCAATGTTTACTTGCATTGGGTTTCCTTTTTCAAATATTTTTTGTTCATATAGATATGATTGTTCTTGCACAGCAAGGTAAGTATGGAACTATGTATACATATATTATACTTGTCAAATATTTTAATATAATTAATATGTAGTGGTCTTCCTGCCATCTAGAGGAGGGTAGGGTAGGGGAATAGGCGGGACAATTTGTAACGGAAAGCTTTGTAATGGTCAATGTTGAAGAACTATCCATACATATGTTATGCAAATAAAAAAAGAAGAAGAAATCTTATTTCAAATCCTTGGTACAATTATTTTTAAAGGCAATTGAGATTAAAAAATCAATTAGAGCATGAGAAGGGGTAAAGGAGGGAGGAAGACAGAAAGGGGGAGAGGGAGAAAGAATAGCCAACAAACAATTTTTATCCAAACAGGTATCCCTCATCAGACAGAACCAAAAGGTGTTAGTAAGAGTATAATCGGGAAATTTTGAGGAGAGGACAGGGGAGAAAACCCTACTTCCCCAGCATGAAACTCAGAGGTCAGTTGTGACTCAATATTCAAGAACTAAAACCTGGACATTGTGTATATGGTGACATTACCATGGTGGCTTCCATAACACATTGTTGACATATTGAACTTCAGGCACACTAAGTTTCCTAGATATTTTGGACATAAAATGTCTAGTTATGTATTCCCTTTTATGCCTGCAGAGTTGATTTTTTTAAAAAAAATCAGCTATGAGATGTTTCCATTTAATCCCTACTAAGATTAGTGTACTCTTCTAGCCTATTGAAATCTGTTTAGATCCTTATTCTATCATGCATTCTATTGAGGCAAAAGTTACCTCAACAATATTAGGGTCTCCCGGTGTGTATTGCAGGTATGGTGAAATAATCACAAACTCAGTTTGTCTCCAAGTTAAGGGGCAAAGATTTATTATGCTGCTTGACGGTGGGCTAAAGTTCCAAGAGAATTTAGCAAAGAGCCAGAAGCAAGAAGGTAATTTTGTAGGAAAGAGAAACAAAGATCAGGTTCAAGTCTCTGGTGGCAGCAGCATCCAGGGAATATTGAATATTGAATAACGGTGGAACAGTTCCCATCTAGGAGCTACACCTCATCAATTGTGTTTTATCTCTTCTGGATGTCTCATTTGTCCATTTGTTTAGCAGGGTCCCTACAGCTTTATCCAATTCACTGATAAAACATATTAAGTAGCTTAGAAGCAATAGATTCTTTTAGAGCTTCACTAAAGACTTTCTTTTTTTTTTTTTTTTGCTTTTTGCTGAGGCAATTGGGGTTAAGTGACTTGCCCAGGGTCACACAGCTAGGAATGTTAAGTGTCTGAGACCAGATTTGAACTCAGGTCCTCCTGACTTCAGGGCTGGTGCTGTATCCACTGTGCCACCTAGCTGCCCAAGACTTTCTAAATTCGTACTGAGTCATTAAGAAATTGCTCTTCACCTTAAAACAATTCCTCTTATACTGCTCTATATTCTTGCACTTATAGAAACCAAACTTTTCCTTCTCTCTTACTCTCCATAGCCAATTAATTTTCAAGGTGTCATTTTTGTCTCTATAACCTCTGTTCCATCTGTAAGCCTTTCAATCATTCTAGTTATGTGACCACTATCCCAGTTCACAATCTTAAGTCTTTACTTAAAATAGAGTCTTTACTAAAAAGGAGATTACAAAGGATACAAGGTGTTAGTTCATTAAAATGAATTGCAAAGATGAACTTATACTTTGTTATTCCTTTCCAAAGTATGAAGTTTCCCTAATAGAAATTTAAGGACAGATGGCCATTTACTGACAAAAGACTGACAACATTTTGATAGCTTTTTAAAAGCTAAGGCTGCCAGCACTTGAAGTGCTTGAACCATTTGAGACAGGTCGAATATACCTTCTTTATTTTCATCAGCTATGGCATCATATAATGGAGACAGTAGCCCAATGGGAGACATACATATGGCCTCTGAGGTGCTTTCCAGCTAAGTCTATGTTATATGACCACATCTTATAAAATGAAAATGAGAGAGAAACAGAATTGGGGGCAGGTTTCAGCTTGAAGAAATATGACCTTCAAAAGCAGAGAAGAGACCAACTATGGATTCAAAAAAGAACTAGCTAGTAGTTGAAAGTTAAGCTGCAGAAAGAAGCAAATTTGCCTATTTAGACACTGTGTCCACTGAGTAGAATTATGAAGACACCATGAAAAGAGAAAGGATATCAGAGCCCTGTGGTACTAGAGGAAGTGTTTGCATTGGTTATATGTATCCCTTTCTACCAGTATACTTTAATTTTCTGTATTTCTTTCCCATGAATGTTGTGTGTTTTTCTGGGAAAATACATCCCAGGGAAGAGAATGCTTTTAAGCTGCTATTCTTTCCATATCATTTTAGTAAATGCTTTTTGGATTAAATGAATCTACTGGCTCATTATAAAAGGTAAACTCAACAGTGAAGGTTTATAAACTATAGTAAACTCATAGGATACATTTGAACCCTTGAGATAATCATTATTATTGGGATCCACTCTGAATAATGTAAGAATGTCATGTTGGGGAAAGGGGTTGCCCAGACATATAGCTAAATACATCTATCTATGAAGATATTGCACCTCCCCAGTAAAATAAAAGCTTCTTGAGAGCAAGGATTAATTTTTGTTTGTTTGTTTTGTCTAGGAAGCCCTACTGTCTAATAATCTTCTGATACAATAGGTGCTTAATAAATGCCTATTGAATTGAATAAGCATCTTCTACACTAGGCACTAAGGTACTTAGAGAAACACAACATTTGTATCAGTGGATAGCTCTGCTGCCCTCATGGAGATTGTAGTCTAGCACATCTACTGACTCCCAAGTTACTGTTCTTTTACCATATTTATTTCCAATTAGGCTCATTGTCATCCAAACTACAGGAAAAATAAATTTGTCTCAAGAAGTTAAATTCTGTTTTTTACCTGAACTAAGATTTTGATAAACTTCTAAATTTGAAAACATAAATTTTCCTTTTATCTCTAATACCTTTAATATATTGTTGACTGGTGATTATCAGGATTCTCTCCTGGGCAGCATTGTTTTTATACACTCATTTTCCATTATATGACTGCCCTTTTTTGGCAGCATCTTGGTTAAGAGTTCATGAGCAATTATCCAAATAAATCATCAATAGGTGCTGGCAATTTTTATTGTATGACAATGTCTGAATAAACTATAGCCTAGGCTGGTTCCCGTTTCATAGTTACAGCCTCTTGTAATTTATTTTTCAAAGGCTGTCACAAAAAGTGTTTGATTTCCACACAAAGTTTACTTAGAGAGGTATGTTCCCCAGGTAAACTCAATCCTTAAGTCAATTTTTATTCATGGCTCTCTCAACCTTTTGAACTCTCTTTGGATCATTTTACTAACTAGTGTGAAATGCTAATATGATAATTGTGATTTTCCCACAAAGTTAAAGGGAAATGCTATTACTGTCACAGGGTTTCACATTAGCACTTTATTCTGTAAATGTGAAAGAGGTTGTGTGCAGGAAAAGCAATTTCTTTCAGGGCTTTAACTTTTTTTCTTGTACTTTAAGAACTATCCCCTAGGTTCATACTAATGTGAATATGAGAAAAAATGGAAACACAATATCTCAAACTATTAAATATAAATTTCACATCTGCGATGAACTTAATCCTTTACTGACCATCTTTTGCCTAGAAAATAATTTAAAATTAGCATGCTTGTTCTTTTTTTTTTTTTCATTTCTCAGCTGCCTTAAGGAGAAAAGATTGGGGTAAGAGGTTTGAGTAGGAAGAAAATTTGAGTTTTTTGAAACCGATGTGAGCAACATTGAATCTCAATGAACCAAATAAGAATATAATATGATTAAATGAGGCCATATCCATTTTTTTTAAACTTTTAACTCTAGCAGCTTAATCCTATTGTCCCTACCCTGTGAAAATAAAATAAAATATAACTGAAAGAGTAAAATAAAAGCAAAGGCAAATAGCATAACATCCTTAGAATTCATTAAACTTGAGTGACATTGGCAAATAATTAAACTACTCAGTGCCACTGGAAGCTGAACTCTGCCTCTGAGATTCCATGCTTTGATAGGTGATAATTTGTTTTTTTTTTTGTTTTATGTTGTCTAGAATTCAGGTTCTCACACTTCTATTTTCTCTGCATGAATTTCCATCTCATCCACCCATTTCTATTTTATGTCCACAAATGGAGACTTACAGTTAGAGAATTGGGATTTTTAGAATAGCTCCAATTCTAATTTGCCATTTTTACATTTTCAAAGCACATATAAAATGGAAACTATTGTTCTTTTTAATTGTCAACATCCCTGCCTAAAGATTTCCATCCTCCTTTTCACCTTTTATGTTTCTTTTATTTTTAATGTTTTGCTGGACATCAAAAAAAAAAAAAAGAAAAGAAAAGAAAAGAAAAACCTGATGGGCACCTATTGGAGCCAAGATGGCTGAGTACAGAAATGACTCAGTGACCTCCTCTGATCTTCTTTCAAACCAACAGCAGATTAAGCCTCTGAACTGGTTCTGGAGTGAAAGCTCCCCCAAATACTTGGAGTACAACACATTTCCAGCAAAGGTTACCTTGGAAGAACTTTGGAGTAAGTCTGTTTCAAACTGGCAGGGAATTAGGCAATTTACTATGCTCAAGCAGCAGCATGAAGACATGGGAGATCGGGTCTGGGACAGAGTGTGGCAGATTCTAAGCACCTGGGAAGCCCCTGGGAGATGCTTGGGCCACTTTGCTCTGGTTGCAAGCAGGTGCTTTGGCAAATTGGCCTTTGGTAAAATTGAGAACAACTGAAAACAAATGACAGTGTGGGACCTAGCCCTACCAGCCCCACATGGGAAGTTAACCAGCCGAATTGCCCCAGGGCAAAGAAGCTGCTACTCCTCTGCTTTAAACAGACTTCAAGCTCTAAAAAATGAGCAAGAAACAGAAAAGGACTCTCACCATAGACAGTTTCTATGGAGAGAAAGAAGAGCAGATGCCAGATCCTGAGGTTCCTAAAGGGAAAGACCCCAGAGGAAGCCACAAGGGAGACATGAGCTGGTCCCCATTTCAGAAGGCTTACCTGGAAGACTGCATAAAGAATCTCAAAAGAGTTAGAAGAAAAATGAGGAAATGAATTGAGATCAGTGCAAGAGGGACATAATGCCCTGCGAAGGAGATATGAAAAAGACACCAATTCACTGAAAAACAGAATTGGTAAAATGGAAAAAGACACCAACTCATTGAAAAACAAATTTGGTGAAATGGAAAAAGAAAACAATTCACTGAAAAACAAAATTGGTAAAATGGAAAAAGAATGCAATGAACAAAAAAATTTCAATTGGCCAGTTACTAAAGGAGCTAAAAAAGGTAACTGAAGGAAATAATACTTTAAAAATTAAAATTGAACAAATAGAAGTGAAGGGCTCAATAAGACTGCAAGAATCAGTCAAACAAAAACAAAAAAATGAAAATAAAATAGAAGAAAATAGGATATATCTCCTAGGAAAAACAACTGACTTGGAAAACAGATCTAGAAGAGATAATCTAAGGATTACTGGACTCCCTGAAAGCCATGATAAAAAAAAGAACCTAGATGCTATCTTCCAGGAAATAATGAAAAAAAAGTGCCCCGATGTTTTAGAATCAGAAGGCAAAATCGCCATCGAAAGAATTCACCAATCACCTCCTGAAAGAGACCCTAAAATTAAAACCACGAGGAATATCGTGGCCAAATTTCAGGACTACCGCACCAAGAAAAAGATAGTGCAAGCAGCTAGAAAGAAACAATTCAAATACTGAGGAACTGTCATTAGAATCACACAAGATCTGTCACCTTCCACATTAAAGGATCGAAGGGCCTGGAATCAGATATTCCGAAAGGCAAAGGAACTTGGATTACAGCCAAGAATAAGCTGTCCAGCTAGAATGAGCATTATCTTCCAGGGAAGAAGATGGACATTTAATGATATAGGTGAATTTCACCTATTTCTAATGAAAAGACCAGATCTGAACAAAAAATTTGACCTCCAAACACAGAACTCAAGAGAAGCATAAAAAGTTAAAAAGGAAAGGACTCTAGAGAACTATATTTCTACTATGGGTATACTCAAAGAAGGAGGGTATAATTTGATTTTACTCTGGTAATAATGGAAAAGAAATTAGAAGTGCAAGGGCTATATACTGGAAGAAGAGGGGAAAGGAGGTAAAATAAAGTAAAAAAAAAGGAGGCAATAAAAAGGTAAAATCTCATGAAGAGGCATAGTAAATCTAATATAATTGAGAGAAAAAAGGAGGTGATGAGCATTGTGTGAATCTGATTCTCATTGGGCTCTAAAAGAGTGTATCAGACACATTTGATTTCACAGAAAAACTTGTCCCTCCTTATAGGGAAGTAGGAGGGAAAAGAGGAAAAGAAAGAGATAGATTAATAGAAGGGAAAATAGAAAAATTAGGGGAAAGGTGTAAAAAAGAGGGAGGAGTTTTAAAGGGGGGAAGGACTGTTAGAGGGAGGTGGTCATCAAAAACAAAATACTGAGGAGGGGGGAAGGGAGAAAGGGGAAAGACAGAGAAAAACAAAGACAAGAAAAAAAAGAAAGACAAAAAACATCTAAAACAGAGATACATACAGAGTGAAGGTAAAGGGCTGGAGCAGAATGTTTTATGCTTCAGGTGAACAAAAAAAAAGCAATCTTTATGTCAAAAATAGATCTAATTAAAAGAGATAAGGAAGGAAAATATATTTTACTAAAGGGTACCATACAAAATGAAGCAGTATCAATATTAAACATATATGCACCAAGTGGCATAGGATAGGATCACAGGACAAACTAGGCAATAACAGCAATTTAGTGTTTGATAAACCCAAAGACCCCAGCTTTTGGGATAAGTACTCACTATTAGACAAAAACTGCTGGGAAAATTGGAAAGTAGTGTGGAAGAAATTAGGGCTTGACCCACACCTAACAACATATACAAAGATAAGATCTAAATGGATCTTAGGATTTAGATATAAAGAGTGATATTATAAGCAAATTAGAGGAACATAGGATAGTTTAACTCTCAGACCTGTGGAGATGGAATAAATTTATGTCCAAAGAAGAACTGGAACTCTTAATTGAACACCAGATAGATATCTTTGACTATATTAAGTTAAAAAGGTTTTGTACAAACAAAACCAATGCAGTCAATATTAGGAGGGAAGCATCAAATTGGGAAATCATCTTTACCTTTAAGGGTTCTGATAAAGGCCTCATTTCTAAAATATATAGAGAATTGTCTCATATTCATAAGAATTCAAACCACTCTCCAATCGATAAATGGTCAAAGGATATGATCAGACAATTTTCAGATGATGAAATTAAAACCATTTCTAGTCATATGAAAAGGTGCTCCAAATCACTGTTGATCAGAGAAATGCAAATTAAGACAACTCTGAGGTACCACTACACACCTTTCAGATTGGCTAAAATGGAAGGAAAAGATAATGATGAAGGTTGGAGGCATGTGGGAAAACTGGGGCACTGATATATTGTTGGTGGAACTGTGAATGGATGCAACCATGCTGGAGAGCAATTTGGAACTATGCTCAAAAAGTTATCAAACTGTGCATACCCTTTGACCCAGCAGTGTTTCTATTGGGCCTATCTATATCCCAAAGAGATCTTAGAGGAAGGAAAGGGCCCCACATGTGCAAGAATGTTTGTGGCAGCCCTTTTTGTAGTGGCTAGAAACTGGAAACTGAATGGATGCCCATCAATTGGAGAGTGGCTGAATAAATTATGGTATATGAATATTATTGTTCTGTAAGAAATGACCAGCAGGATGAGACTTGCATGAACTGATGCTGAGTGAATCAGCAGAACCAGGAGATCATTATACATGGCAACAACAATACTATATGATGATCATTTCTGATGGGCATGGCTCTTTTCAACAAGGAAATGTTTCAAACCAGTTCCAATTGTTCAGTAAAGAAAACCATATACACCCAGAGAGAGGGATTGGAAATGTGAACCCCAACATAACATTTTCATACTCTCGATTGATGTTTGCTTACATTGTGTTTCCTTTATCTGATTTTTCTTTCTTGTAGATATGATTTTTCTTGCACAAAAATGATAAGTGTGGAAATATGTATACATATATTCTATTTGTCAAGTGTTTTAACATAATTAACATGTAGTGGACTTCCTGCCATCTAGGGAAGGGGTGGGTACAAGGGGGGGAAAATTTGTAACAAAAAGCTTTGTAAGGGTCAATGTTGAAGAATTACCCATACATGTTTTGCAAATAAAAAACTTTAATTAATTAATTTTTAAAAAATTAAAAAACTGATGGGCACAGTCATCTGTCATGGAAATGTTATTTTACATTCTTTGAAATGTGCAACTTTCCATAGTTGGTTTAATTGCATGCTCATCCTTGTATGTTTTGGGTAGACATTGTCATAAGAGAGCATTGGACTTAGAGAAAGGGGCCCATGGGTGATCCTAGGTTAGGAAGAACATCTCATAGAGCCTCAGTTTTATCTTATTTATAATAATAATAATAATAATAATAATAATAACGTCTACAGCATTCACCTCAAAGGATTGTGGGTAAGTAAAGTACTTGACAAACCTTAATGGAAAATAAAAATGAGTTTTTATACCCAATTTATGAGATACTACAACAAAATAAAATGATCATTCCTGATATGTGAAAAGAAGGCTGTATTTAAGATCAAAAGTCTTGTGTTCAAATTTTAGGCCTGCCAAACATTTGTTGAAAACTTATGAGAACCAAGAGGGCAAAGAAAAACCAGGGACTAACCTGATTTTCCCCCAAATCCCTCCAAAAATATTAAACAACACCTCAAAAAATTCTGGAGTGACAGAACCCATAAAAGGACCAGATGAAAACATTTTTTCCATTTCAAAACAATTTAGAAAGTTAGCAGGAATGATCAGTTGCACCAAGGTGAAAGTGGAATACAGTCTAGTGCAGGCCATGCCAGCAAACCAGTAGAACTGAATCATTGATGGTAATTTCCAGCCCTCTCAACTCACAAACATAAAGGGGTCAGACAGTTGATCAGAAGAGATTATAGGGATCCTTTTGCTGGCATCAGGGGGAGGATCCTGTTGCATTGCCCATACTTGGATCTGCATCTCAGTCTTAGGGTAGGCAGAACTAGCACACCAGAGCTATATAGAGACAACTGATTGTGTCTAAATCAACTATACTTTTAAATTTTTATTTTTATTGAGGATTTTGTGGGAGATCTATGTTTTCTTTCACAACATAACTTTTATGGAAATATTTCACATGACTTCACATGTGCCTTCCCAATGAGGGAATTGGAGAGGGAAGAAGGGAGAGAATGTGGAACTCCAAGTTTTAAAAACAAATGTTAAAAATTGTTTTTCATGTAACTGGGGAAATTTTTAAATAAACTAAATAATGAAAAAAAACAAATTTGATAGCTTCTCTGATGAAATTAATCCTAAATGGATATTTAGTTCATGCTTAAAAATTATATATATATATATATATATATGTGTGTGTGTGTGTGTGTGTGTATACATATATATGTGTTTGTGTATACATATATATGTGTGTATATATACACATATATGTGTGTATGCATATATATAATATTTATTTTTTTGCTAAGGAAATTGGGGTTAAGTGATTTGCCCAGGGTCACACAGGAAGTGTTAAGTTTCTGAGGTCAGATTTGAACTCAGGTCCTCCTGACTTCAGGGCTAGTGCTCTATCCACTGCACCACCTACCTGCCCCCATTACATTTCACTGTATTGCTGAGAATAGCTGTCATTCACAAATTTGATGCTCATACACTATTGCTGTTTCCATATACAATGCTCATTTCACTTTTCATCAATTCATGTAAATCTTTCCAAGTTTTTCTGAGAGCATCCTGCTCCTCATTTCTTATAGTACAATAGTATTCCTTCATATACACCACAATTTGTTCAGCATTCTGCCTCTCATATTTGTTTATTTCATTGTATAAAACCTGTTGCTCTGATTTTTAAAACAGATAATACAAAAAGATATTTAAATATTGCTTAGACATACCTCTACATGAACAATGGACCATCTTCCCTTTCTGGGGAGAAGCCTATCTACCAAAGAACAGAGTGAAGGTGAGAAGTGTCCTTAAAACACACTCACAGGAGGCTCGTATTGGTCAGCTGGACTATTGTGAACCACAGGATGAATTGGATGAAATTATGATATGACCAAATCACTGGGCTTGGTGAATTACTTGGACTGAAGCAAGCAGAATGGGTGGAAATTGGGGATAGAGGATCATTCCAAAGCCCTATGACATTGAGACATCTGGACATGGACACAAATTACCTAATGACTGAAACTGAGAAAGTGAGTGATCTCCCTAGAAGAGTTTCTGTAGTCAAGGAATATGATAAAGCCAAATACTAAACCCTAGGAGATTCCACAAGGGATCACTGAATAAAATAATTTTGTAAATATAATGTTCCTTATCTATTCTGTATTATGCACTGTTTCACCATCAAAATATATGCACACAGATACACCTACATACATATATTCACATATCTATCTGATGAAGTGCTGGATCACCAGGTGGGGTGACAGAGAAGGCCTGCTGAACTTATAAGGCAAGCAGGGAAAGGCATCAGTTCAACCTTTTATTCCCACCCTCTAGGTAGATCATGAGTAGCCCCACCTTGCTGTGTCCTATCAAAAAGCCAACTTATATCAAACCCTGAGGTTACATTTCCCCTATAAATTTGTCCATGACCCGTCCCATCTTTGCTGAATCTTTTTTGGATTAATCTGCCACAGCATTCTGCCTCTTGGTATCTTTTCTCCCCCTTTCCTATGGCGTCTTTCTCCTTCTTATAGGTAACTAACTCCCTTAGGGTGCTAAACTCTTCTATGTATATAGCCTCCTAGTTAAGGACATACTGTCACCTCATTGAATATTACGTTTTTTCTGATTGTGAGTTTCACTAGGGAACTTGTCTTTTCCATTGTTGATTGTTAAAAAACCCTTTCCTTGCTAACTATATGCTCTCCCACTCAATATTATATTTATCATTCCTGGTGTCTATTGTATCCCTTCATTTTGTCTCTAACTTCTCATAAATAAACCTACTTTTTGCCAAAGAGAATGGCCACTGTGAATTTCTTACACGATAGAACTCCAACATTTGGTACCAACTGGTCTCCAAAATCTTATCATTTGATGCCTGAACATCAATGTCATCATTTGGTGCTATACCCAAAACACACCATATCTATGTATCTCCTTAATTAATGTTAAAGGAGTCTAGGGTAGGTGTGACTTGCATAATAGAATTTCTTATGACATCAATGCAATGGCTACTTTTCTCATTAAAAAAAAAAGCTGATCTTTAAAAACAATTATTCTGTACAATGGAAAAGTGAAGGGGGGCAGAGCCAAGATGGCGAACTGCAGACAGCTTTCTCTGTGAGCTCCTGACACCTTCCCTCAGACACAGACAAATTGCGCCTCCGAACTGGTTCTGGAGTGAGGGCGCCACCAAACACTTGGACTACAACGCACTTCTATCAAATATCTACTTTGAAAGAACTTCTGAGGTCAGTTGTAGACGGGCAGGGGATCGAGCAGCTCCCAGCGCTCAGATGCCAGTGCGCAGCCGGGGTGCAAGTCCGGGGCTGGGACGGACCAGAAGATTTTAGGCTGCCAGGAAGTCCCTGGGAGACGCTTGGGACACTTTGCTCTCCTTGCGGGCAGGTGCTTTGGCAGGTCTACCTTTGATAAAGGGTGGATTGAGAGCAGCTGAAAGTGTGGCCCTAGTGTGGATCTAGCCAGATCAGCCCCAGACCGGAAGTCAACTCGGCAAATTGCCCCAAGGCAACTTGAAATCCCTGCTGCTGCTGCTGCTGCTGCAGAATTCCCTGCTGGTGACTGATACCTCAGCTAAACATCATGACCAAGAAGAAGAGAGCTCTCACAATAGACAGCTTTTATGGAGAGAAACTAGAGAAGTCCCCAGATTCTGAGATTCTGAAAACAATCCCAGATAAAGCCACAAAGGTGGACTTAAGCTGGTCTCCCTTTCAGAAGGCTTACCTGGAAGACTGCATAAAGAATATCAAAAGAGATCTAGAAGAAGATTGGGGAAATAAATTGAGAGCAGTGCAAGAAGGAAATATTGCCCTGCAACAGAGATGTGAAAAACTGGAAAATAAGTCTGGTGAATTGGAAAAAGACAACAATTCACAGAAAAACAAAATTAGTGAATTTGAAAAAGACAACATTTCACTGAAAAACAAAATTAGTGAATTGGAAAAAGACAACAATTCACTGAAAAACAAAATTGGTGAATTGGAAAAAGAATGTAATGAACCAAAAAATTCAATTGGCCAGTTACAAAAGGAGCTAAAAAAGATAACTGAAGGAAATAATACCTTAAAAATTAAAATTGAACAAATTGAAATGAATGACTCAATAAGACTTCAAGAATCAGTCAAACAAAAACAAGAAAAATTAAAAAATAAAAGAAAATATGAAATATCTCCTAGGAAAAACAACCGACTTGGAAAACAGATCCAGGAGAGACAATCTAAGAATTATTGGACTCCCTGAAAGTCACGATGAAAAAAAGAACCTTGATGCTATCTTCCAGGAAATCATGAAAGAGAATTGCCCTGATGTGTTAGAATCAGAAGGCAAAGTTGGTATTGAAAGAATTCACCGATCACCTCCTGAAAGAGACCCCAAAATTAAAACCCCAAGGAATATCGTGGCCAAATGTCAGGACTATCCCACCAAGGAAAAGATATTACAAGCTTCTAGAAAAAAACAGTTCAAATACCGAGGAACTGTCATTAGAATTACACAGGATCTGTCAGCTTCCACATTGAAGGATCGAACGGCCTGGAATCAGTTATTCCAAAAGGCAAAAGAACTTGGATTACAGCCAAGAATAATTATCCAGCTAGAATGAGCATCATCTTCCAGGGAAGAAGATGATCATTCAATGATACAGGATAATTTCACCTATTTCTAACGAAAAGACCAGATCTGAACAAAAAATTTGACCTCCAAACACAGAACTCTAGAGAAGCGTAAAAAGGTAAAAAGGAAAGAACTCTTGAAAACTATATCTCTACTAGGGGTATCCTTAAAGAATGGGGGTATAATTTGATTTTACTTTGATAACAATCAAAAAGAAATTAGAGGTCGAAGGTATATCATACTGTAAAAAAAAGGGTGGGGGGGAAAGGAGGTAAAATAAAGTAAAAAAAAAAGGAGGTAAAATAAGGCAAAGTCTCATGAAGAGACAGAAAATCTAATATAATTGAGGGAAAGAAGGGAGGGTGATGAGTATTGTGTAAATCTTACTCTCATTACATTGGGCTCTAAAAGAGCATATCAGACACATTTGATTTCAGGGAAAAACTTGGCCCTCTGTATAGGGAAGTAGGAGGGAAAGGAGGAAAAGAAAGGGATAAATTAATAGAAGGATTAGGGGAAAGGTGTAAAAAAGAGGGAGGGTTCTAAAAGGGGGGGACTGTTAGAGGGAGGTGCTCATCAAAAATAAAATACTGGGGAGGGGGGAAGGGAGAGAGGGGAAAGGGAAGAGAAAAATATAACTTTGGGTAAATAAGATGGCAGGAAATATAGATATAGTCATTTTAACTGTGAATGTGAATGGGATGAACTCTCCCATAAAACGGAAACGGATAGCGGACTGGATTAAAAGCCAGAATCCTACAATATGTTGTTTACAAGAAACACATTTAAAACATAGAGATACATACAGACTGAAGGTAAAGGGCTGGAGCAGAATCTTTTATGCTTCAAGTGAACAAAAAAAAGCAGGGGTAGCAATCCTTATCTCAGATCAAGTAAAAGCAAAAATAGATCTAATTAAAAAAGATAAGGAGGGAAACTATATTTTACTAAAGGGTACCATAGACAATGAAGCGGTATCAATACTAAACATGTATGCACCAAGTGGTATAGCATCCAAATTCCTAGAGGAGAAACTAACAGAGATGCAAGGAGAAATAGACAGTAATACTATACTAGTGGGGGATCTCAACCTTGCTGTCTCAGAATTAGACAAATCAAATCACAAAATAAATAAGGAAGAAGATAGGGAGATAAACAAAATGTTAGAAAAGTTAGGTATGACAGATCTCTGGAGGAGATTGAATGGGGATAGAAGGGAGTATAGTTTTTTCTCAGGGGTTCATGGAACTTTTACGAAAATTGATCATGTGTTAGGGCATAAAAACCTCAAAATCAAATGCAGAAAGGCAGAAATAGTAAATATATCCTTTTCAGATCATGATGCAATAAAAATCACATGCAATATAAGGCCAGGAGAAAATAAACCAAAAGTTAATTGGAAATTAAATAATCTAATCTTGAAGAATGAATGGGTGAAAGAGCAAATTATAGACACAATCTATAATTTCATCCAGGAGAATGACAATAACGAGACAACATACCAAAATTTGTGGGATACGGCCAAAGCGGTTATAAGGGGTAACTTTATATCTCTACATGCTTATTTGCATAAAATAGAGAAAGAGAAGATCAATGAATTAGGGTTACAATTAAAAAAAAACTAGAAAAAGAGCAAATTAAAAACCCTCAATTAAATACTAAATTGGAAATTCTGAAAATAAAAGGTGAGATTAATAAAATTGAAAATAAGAAAATCATTGAATTAATAAATAAAACTAAGAGTTGGTTCTACAAAAAAACCAAGAAAATAGATAAGCCTTTAGTTAATTTGATCAGAAAAATGAAAGAGGAAAATCAAATTGTTAGTCTCAAAAATGATAAGGGAGAACTTTCCTCCAATGAAGAGGAAATTAGAGTAATAATTAGGAGTTACTTTGCCCAACTTTATGCCAATAAATTCGATAATCTAAATGAAATGGAGGAACATCTACAAAAATATAGATTGCCCAGGTTAACAGAAGAGGATATAAATTATTTAAATAGCCCCATATCAGAAAAAGAAATAGAACAAGCATTTAATCAACTCCCTAAGAAAAAATCTCCAGGTCCAGATGGTTTTACATGTGAATTCTACCAAACATTCAAAGAACAATTAATTCCAATACTATATAACCGATTTGAAAAAATAGGGACAGAAGGTATACTACCAAATTCCTTCTATGATACAGATATGGTGCTGTTAGCTAAACCAGGTAGGGTGAAAACAGAGAAAGAAAAATATAGACCCATTTCCCTAATGAATATTGATGCAAAAATTTTAAATAAGATTTTAGCAACGAGATTACAGAAAGTTATCTCCAGGATAATACATCTTGACCAGGTGGGATTTATACCAGGAATGCAGGGCTGGTGCAATATCAGGAAAACTATCAGCATAATCAATTATATTAATAACCAAACTAACAAAAACCATATGATTATCTCCATAGATGCAGAAAAAGCATTCGATAAAATCCAACACCCATTCCTATTAAAAACACTAGAGAGTATAGGAATAAATGGGCTTTTCCTTAAAATGATTAGTAGCATCTACTTAAAACCATCAGCAAGTATCATATGTAATGGAGACAAACTAGAACGATTCCCAATAAGATCAGGAGTGAAACAAGGCTGCCCACTGTCACCATTACTATTTAATATTATATTAGAAATGTTAGCTTTGGCAATAAGAGAAGAAAAAGAGATAAAAGGAATTAGAGTAGGTAATGAAGAAACCAAATTATCACTCTTTGCAGATGACATGATGGTATACTTAGAGAACCCTAGAGACTCAACTAAAAAACTACTAGACACAATTCACAACTTTAGTAAAGTTTGCAGGATTCAAAATAAATCCACATAAATCATCAGCATTTTTATATATTACCAACAAAGTTCAGCAGCAAGAGATAGAAAAAGAAATTCCATTCAGAATAATGGATGATAGCATAAAATATTTGGGAATCTGCCAAGAAAATGTCAGAAACTATATGAACTAAACTACAAAACACTTTCCACACAAATAAACTCAGACCTAGTCAATTGGAAAAACATTAAGTGCTCATGGGTAGGCCGAGCAAATATAATAAAAATGACAATACTACCCAAACTAATTTACTTATTTAGTGCCATACCAATCAAACTCCCAAGAAATTATTTTACAGATCTAGAAAAAATAGTAGCACAGTTCATTTGGAAGAACAAAAGGTCAAGGATTTCAAGGGAATTAATGAAAAAAAAAAGACAGATGAAGGCGGCCTTGCTATACCAGATATAAAACTATATTATAAAGCAGCAGTCATCAAAACCATTTGCTACTGGCTGAGAAATAGAGCAGTCAATCAGTGGCATAGAATAGGATATCAGGACAAGCTAGGTAATAACATTAGCAATTTAGTGTTTGATAAACCCAAAGACCCCAGCTTTTGGGATAAGTATTTACTATTCGGCACAAACTGCTGGGATAATTGGAAACTAGTGTGGAAGAAATTAAGGCTGGACCCACACCTAACACCGCACACCAAGATAAGATCTAAATGGGTTCCTGATCTAGATATAAAGAGTAATATTATAACCAAATTAGAGGAACATAGGATAGTTTACCTCTCAGACCTGTGGAGATGGAATAAATTTATGTCCAAAGAAGATCTGAAACTCTTAAATGAACACCAGATAGATAATTTTGATCATATTAAGTTAAAATGTTTCTGTACTAACAAAACTAATGCAGACAAGATTAGGAGGGAAGCATCAAATTGGGAAATCATCTTTACATTTAAGGGTTCTGATAAAGGTCTCATCTCTAAGATATATAGAGAATTGTCTCACATTTATAAGAATTCAAGCCATTCTCTAATTGATAAATGGTCAAAGGATATGAACAGACAATTTTCAGATGATGAAATTAAAACTATTTATAATCATGAAAACGTGCTCCAAATCACTATTGATCACAGAAATGCAAATTAAGGCAACTCTGAGGTACCACTACACACCTGTCAGATTGGCTAAAATGACAGGAAAAGTAACGATGAATGTTGGAGGGGATGTGGGAAGACTGGGACACTGATGCATTGTTGGTGGAGCTGTGAACGGATCCAACCATTCTGTATAGCAATTTGGAGCTATGCTCAAAAAGTTATCAAACTGTGCATACCCTTTGACCCAGCAGTGTTTCTATTGGGCTTATATCCCAAAGAAATCATAAGGGAAGGAAAGGGCCCTACATGTGCAAGAATGTTTGTGGCAGCTCTTTTTGTAGTGGCTAGAAACTGGAAACTGAGTGGATGCCCATCAACTGGAGAGTGGCTGAGTAAATTATGGTATATGAATGTTATGGAATATTATTGTTTTATAAGAAATGAGCAGCAGGACGATTTCAGAGAGGCCTGGAGAGACTTGCATGAACTGATGCTGAGTGAGATGAGCAGAACCGGGAGATCGTTGTACACAGCAACAACAGTACTCTATGAGGATCAGTTCTAAGGGACATGAATCTCTTAACAATGAAATGCTTCAAACCAATTCCAATTGTTCAGTGAAGAAAGCCATATACACCCAGAGAGAGGGATGTGAAATGTGGACCACAACATAACATTTTCATGTTCTCTATTGATGTTTGCTTGCATTGTATTTCCTTTATCAGATTATTCTTTCTTATAGATACGATTTCTCCTGAACAAAAAAATGTTGTGTGGCAATAACTATACATATATTCGATTTAAGTATTCTACCATAATTATCATGTAGTGGATATCCTGCTATCTAGGGGAGGGGTGGGGAGTAGGGGGGAAAATTTGTAACAGAAAGCTTTGAAAGGGTTAATGTTGAAGAATTACCCATACATATGTTTTGCAAATAAAAAGTATTAATAATAAAAAATATATATTAACTTTGAATAAAGTTTAACTTTAGGGAAAAAAAGAAAAGAAAAGTGAATCTGTTAAAAAAATATAAATGTAGTATTGCCCAGTTCAAAAGGCTAAACTGTGAAGTCTAATGCTGATCATATTTCACAAAAGATAGATGTCATAAATATAGTGATTAAAATAGAATAGGGCAAAAGATGATGTAATTATTATTAAAAAACAAACAAAACAAAAAACAAAAAACCTGGGAGAATACAAATAAACTAGCTTGTCATCATCCTTACCCCAACAATCTAACAGCTATGTGACTTCTCATCCCTATCGTCACCCTCTCTGGCTCCTTATTCCTCATTGATTTGATGACTTTGAGCCTTATGCCAATGATTAATCATTTCTAATAGACACTTCAGACTCCCATGCTTTGTTATTACATCCTCTGTGCAGATTAATGCTTTTCCAGAACAATAACAATGCTTTGGGGGATGATTTTAGCCTGCTAATAATAGATCAAGCATGCAACTCCACACTTCCACTATTCTCTTATTTCAGTAAAACAAGGAGATGGAAGGAGCTGCCTTTTTAAATAGAAATTTCACATATTAGAAATTAAATGAATACAATCTCTCAGAAGGATATCTTTTTTGTAGTTGGTAAATTGTTTCAGAATTTTATAATCTAGGTCAAAACTAAAGTGATATGCTCTTGTCATAAAATGAGGGCTGTTGTGAGGTGATGTGTGAGGAATATAACCAGTTTATAAATGTTAAAAATGCAAAATCCAAAACAGACTTATTATTCATCTTTATTCTTCTTCTCTGCAATATTCAGACATTCATGAAATTGAAAGTTAATGTACCAGGGACTTTCATTATCTCACCCATTTCATCCTATCCATTAGATTCTCATAGCACTGGAAACAGAAGACCAGTATGTCACCAAAACAAGACTGGAAGGGTCAGAAAAACCCAAGTATCAATAAAGCACCACTTCTGTGTTAAATTCCTCATGAACCAAGAATATTTATAAATACAACACTGAGAAGTAAAAAGCACATAAATGGGAGGATCTGATGATTTATGGAAAAACTAAACATTAATAATTCAATTCATTTTTTTCATTAAATGTAATCTTTTTTCTAAACCCTTAACTCTGAAAAAGAACATTGTATTTTAACCATAGCAAAGTTTATTTTAGGAATTTTAGTACAATTGATTAGATCTTTATATATGACAAAAATATTTAGTTAGAATTACATATTTCTTTCCTTATATGTTCAGCATGACATTATATATGTTTTCATGTCAATGGGTTATATATTTTGATAGATTTAATTTTTTTCAAACATATATGACTTTATTCATTTCTGTATTCTTTCTATTGATGCAATGAAACCTTTCCCCTACCTTAGTAGGACCATTAATTAGGTGGTTTATCCAGGGTCACAGAAAGAAAATTTCTGAAATTTGATTCAAATCCTGATCTTCCTTACAGCATTTTCCCACTCAATACATTATACTGTACTACCTAAAAGTGTCTTGTGTTGATAGGAGAAAACTGAGGCAAAGAGAGAATGACTTACCTTTCTAGCTCCATATTTCAGTAAGTATCTAGAGATGGAGATGTAGCAGGCTAAAGGAAAGCTCCCATCAATAGTGGAGAAAGAATGACCTCCAGAAATCATCTAGTCCAAATCACTCTTTTTATAATTGAGAAAACTAAGGCTGAAAGGAATTGATAACTGTCCATAAAGAATAAAAAAATGAAGTCATGACCATGGGGAATAGCAGAGTCGGGATGAGACCTACAGCTCTCTCTAATCCAGACCCAGTAGTATTTCTACTATACCATACTCTTAACAGAGGATACTTCATAAGAACTATCACATAAGTCGTAGTAGAACATTCAATTCTAGAGATCATTGACCTAGATTGTGCCCTTTGCTAATATTATGACCTTGGTTAACTTACCAGACTGCTGAAATGAATAATGCTGTAGTGAAAATAGTCCAAGACACAGAGTCATCATTGGATTACAGAATCACAGATTTAGAACTAGAAGGGACCTTAAAGGCTATCCAATTTAACTTCCTCATTTTACAGAAGGGGAAATTGAGGTCCAAAAAAGTTAAGCAACTTGGCCAAGATCACAAAAAAAGTATCAGAGGCAGGATTTAAACCTAGATCCCTGGATATTGGCATCAAAGACTTTTTTATGACAAACCATTTAACTGTGGCTTGATTTCCTTTTCCAAAAAATAAGTAATTTTTATTGACATCACATATATATATATATACACATACATACATATGTATATATGTGTATATATGTGTGTGTATATATATATATAGTCAACACCCTAAGATGATGATATGCTGTTTTCCCCAACTTCATTTTCCTGAATGTTCCACCTTTAATGTGCTATCACTCAGTTTTATCATCCATCATGCTCCTGACTTCTTAGTAATATCAGCATCTTGCCTTGATGATTTGCTACCTTCTCTGGATTTATTCTTCTGGGAGTATCCCTATAAGTCTGGTAAAAAATCTTTTTTTCTTATGCTTCTGCTACATAAAATTTTTTATCAAACTCCCCCCCCTTTGATTATTTTTGAAATGTATTCCAACTAATAATCCTCATACCCAAAATTGTAATTCAATTTTGTAACCCCCAAAATTCTAGATCTTTTAATTTTTTAAACATATATATATATATATATTATGTGTCTATTTCTATGTCTAAACATATATGTATATACATATATACACACACATGTGTGTACATGCCTATCTAGGCCAAATGATAACATTGTTATCATTTGTAATTATTATTGTTATTATTTTGTTTCTTCAACTCTTGAATATTCCAGTAGCATCAATATACCTTTATCTTTAAATATTAAAAAATTGATATTAATATATTCACTATTGAAGTTATGCCTATTTCTATCTTCTATTGTTTTTAAATGTACTACATATACATATATATTTAGATATGACATAAAGTTATAATTAACAGATGGAAAAATAGAACTAGAGAATTAGGGATAGATTTAGGGCAAGAACATAGACAGTGATATGGATAATGTGTTTTTTTTTGTTTTGTTTTGTTTTTAGGGATATGTTAAGAGCTAGTGCTACTTATACTTTAAGAAAAAGTAATTGAGTTAGTGAATAGAAAGGAACCAGTAAGGATTAAGTACATAAATAAGTTTGGGTAAATATTGGACAGAGCAATAGAAGTTATTGTTAAAATCAGGGAAAAAAAGCTTCAAATTTTAAGAGTTAGATTTTTAACCTGAAATCAGCTTCTAAATGATGGAGTCAAATAAGGAAGAAACCAGTCTGGAAACTTATATTTCCAGTGGGGGGAAAAAAAAAAGCAAAACTTACAATGGCTGCAGATTTCAAATGTCAAACAACATGATTTCCTCCCTAAGTTTTATAAGAGGGATGGAGACATCAAAACATAGGAGAGGGGCAGTTAGGTGGTACAGTGGATGGAGCACCAGCCTTGAAGTCAGGAGGACCTGAGTTCAAATCTGGCCTCAGACACTTAATATTTCCTAGCTGTGTGACCCTGGCCAAGTCACTTAACCAACAACAACAAAAAAAAAATAGGAGAAAATATTATAGATGAAAGCTCTCTTTCATATGTATAGAATGCCCAGTAATACTTTGCTCTATTAAAGAGTGTAAGAAGGACAAGCAAGGAACTGCACCATGTTCCAGCTTCTAATCATAAAAAGATTTGGTAATCCCAACAACACTGGAACATGTTAAAGGGCTCTACCCAATAACATGACCCTCATAATACCAAAAAGACATGTTCTATTTTCTTGCAGACCTACTTGGAATGATCTCCAGACAACCCTGATGAATCAGCAGTCATGAATCCCTGGTTAAGTAGGGCACAATGAAGATGCAGACAATTATCTGAATAAGGTACATCTTAGTGGTGTCCTAGTTGAAGAAAGAACTAAAAATAAGAAGAAAACAGAAGCCAACAGAGGACAGGTTCCTCAGGAAGAAGGAGAACACAATAAAATTAGGAATAAAATCATTATTTTGAATGCCCCTAAGACAATTTCAACTAAATTAGCAGAACCACCAAAAAGGAAAACTGATAATAACATTTTATATAATACCATTCATATTCTATCAGTCCATGGTTATCTAATTTTCAAAGAGAATGTAGACTTTTAGAGGAATTTATTAGATTTTATTGAGAAATTTAGGACCTCAAAAATTAGAATTGAGTAAGTGGAAGTTAATGACTCCATGAAACATCAAGAATCAAAACAAATTCAAAAAAAATGAAAAAAGAAAGAAAAAAGAAAAAATACCTCTGGAAAAACAATTGATCTGGAAAATAGATCCAAGAGAAACATATCGGAATCATTGGATTATCTGAAAGTCATAATCATAAGGAGGAACTGGATAGCATTTCTCAAGAAAATATAAAAGAAAACTGCTCTGATATATAGGAACCAGAAGGTATTGAAAACACATTGAAAAAATCCACCTCAGTAAAGAGATCCCAAAATGAAAACTTTAAGGAATATTATAGCCAAATTTCAGAATTGTAAGTTCAAGTAGTCAGAAAGAAACAATTCAGATATCAGGGAGCCACAATCAGGATTACACAGGTCTTGGCAGCTAAAACAATAACGGGCTAAAGGTTAGGGAACATGATATTATAATGAAAGTGAAAGGAGCTAGGACTACAACCAAGAATCACTTATTTGGCAAAATTCAATATAATATGTCAAGGAAGAAAATTCAATGAAATAGGATTTCAGTCTTTCATAAGGAGAAAACCAGAACTAAATCAAAAATTTGACCTCCAATATCAAGATCCAAAAGAAACTAAAAAGGGAGAAAGAGAAAAGACAACATAAAGCATTAAGTGGAACCGAAATGTTTACAACTCTACAGGGGAAGATGACTCTTGTCATTTGTAAAAACCGCAACACTAATACTACAACTAGAAAGAATATTCATGTATAGAAGGTACAGGTATAAGACAGATTTGATAAAATTATATTAAAAAATAAGAAATGAGAAAAGGGAGTACATTGGGTGCAGAAGGAAGAGGGAGGAATGATGCACATTGCTTCATGTGAAGAGTCATGAAAAACAGATTATATTAGCGGGGAAGATGGGAGGGTGGGCAGTGAACATCACTAGACTCTTACTCTCATCAGTACTGGCTCAAAGAAGGAATAACACTCAATAGTTGAATACAGCAATTATTTCTCAGCAGGGAAGTAGAAGGGGAGGAGATTAAGTGAAGGGCAGAGTAGGGACTGAAAGAAAGGAGGGCAAAGAAGGGGAGGTGGTAGAAGCACAACACTGGTGAGGAAGGAAAAAGTAAAAAGAAGGAGAGGACAAACAGGAAGAACACATAGATAGTAATCATGACTGTGATTGTGAACAGGATAAACTTTCCCATAAAACAGATGTGAATAAGAGAATGAATCAAAAAACAGAATGCTACAATGTTGTTTACAAGAAACACACTTCAAGCAGACACACACACACACACACACACACACAGAGGAAAGAGAAGGGGCTGAAGTAAAAATTATCATGCTTCAACTGAAGTTTAAAAAAATAGCAAGGGTAGCAATCCTGGTCTCAAAGTAAAAGTAAAAAGATCTAATTAAAAGAGATAAGGTAGAAAACTATATATTGCTAAAAGATACCACAGACAATGAATCAATATCAATATTAAACATATATGCACAAAATAAACCATAATTCGGCATAAAACTCTAAAAATTCAAATGTAAAAGGGCAGAAATATTAACAGTATACTTTCCAGATAATAATGCAATAGAAATTACATTCAACAAAGGGAAAGGGAAAGTTAGATTAGACATTAATTGGAAAGCTGAGATAACAGGAAAAGATAATGATAAATGTTGAAGGGGATAGGGGAAAACCAGGGCATTAATATATTATTGGTAGAATTGTGAAATAGTCCAACCATTCTGGAGAGCAATATGGAAGAGCCCAAAAGGATAACAAACTGTGCATACCCTTTAACCCAGCACTACCATTACTAGGTCTGTACCCCAAGGAAACCATAAAGAAGGGGAAAATATTCACATGTGCAAAAATGTTTGTAGCAGTTCTTTTTGTGGTGGCAAAGAATTGGAAAAGGAGTGGATGCCAATCAATTGGGGAATGTCTGAAAAAGTTGTGTTATAAGAGGATAATGGAATATTATTGTTCTATAAAAAGATGAATAAACTGATTTTTAAAAGGCCTCAAAAGATCTGCACAAACTGATGCTGAGTGAAACAAGGAGTACCAGGAATACAGTGCAAGGAATAAGAGCAAGAATGTGTGATAATAAACTATAAGAATCTTGATTATTCTTAGAGGTTCAGTGATCCAAAGTAATCCTAATAGGCTTTAGACAGAAAATGTCATCTGCATCTAGAAAAAAGAACTGTGGAGATTGAATATAAATCAATACCTGCTATGTTCACTTCTTTTTTTCTGTTTTTTTTTCTTTCCCATTTTTTTCTTTTGGTGTGATTTTTCTCTCCCAAAATGATTCATAAAACAATGTATATTAAAAATAAATGGAAAAAAATTAATTGGAAAGTAAATCTAATTCTAAAGTATCAGTGGGCCAATGAACAAATCATAAAAACAATCAATAATTTCATTAAAGAAACTGACAACAGGGTAGGGCCAAGATGGCAGAGAGAAGACGCATCTCTATCTGAGCTCTCCCTGCTATCCTTCAAATCAACACCAAATAGAGCCTCTGTACAAATTTTGGAGTGACAGAATCCACAAATATTTCAAATGTAACAAATTTCCAACAGAAGACATTTTGGAAGAATTTCAGAAAAGGTTTGTTTCAATGGGGTTGGGGGAGGAGGAAAAACAGCCCAACACAGTTGCAGTGCAGAGACCCAGGGCAGTGTGTGGTTCACGTGCCAGAGAATCTACTGGGATGAATTTTCATCAGTGTTGGCTACTCTGTCCTGGTTACAAGAAAATGTAACAGCAGATTAGATATAAGACATCCAAGACAAATACAAAGACAAATAGTGAGCCTTTGAACCACAGAATGACATAGGACCTGGCCATACCAACACAGCACTGTAGGTTAGTCAGCACCAACCCAGCACAGACACTGTTGTCTATAGAGGAAGCTTGGGAAAATTTCCCCTTTGCCCAAAGAGAAGACCTCAACCTTTTTTTTTAAAATGAGCAAAAAAGTAAAAAGAACTCTGACTATAGATAGATTTCTGGAGAAAGAGAAGAACAAATGCCAAACCCTGAGAACACTAAAAGCAAATCACCTTCAGATGAAGCCCCAATAGGTAATATGGATTGGTTCCAATCTCACAAGCCTCTCTTGGAAGAATTAAAAAAGGATCTTAAAAGAGAGTAAGAAAAAAAATGAGAAAATTACATGAGAACATTTCAGGAAAATTTGGAAGAGGAAAACACAGAAATCATCTGAAGAAAACTTCTTACAAAATAGGTTTAGTGAAATGGAAAAAGATATAACTCCTTCCAAAATAGATCTGACAAAAAAAAAACCTTCTTGAAAAGCAGAATTTGTGAAATGGAAAAAATATACATTGAAAAAAGTCATTTAAAAACACAATTGGCCAAATGCAAAAGGATCTTAAAAAGGTAACTGAAGAAAATAATTCACCAAAAATTAGAATTGAACAATCAGAAGTGAATGACTCAATGAGACAATAAGAATCAGTCAAACAAAACCAAAAAAGTGAAAAAAATAGAAGAAAATGTAAAATTCCTCACTGGAAAAAGAGCGGACCTGGAAAAAAGATCCAGGAGAAACCATCTAAGAATTATTAAATTACCTGAAAACTATGATGAAAAACAGAACCTAGACAACATCTTTTAAGAAATCATCAAGGAAAATTTCCCTGATGTCCTAGAATGAGAGGGTAAAATAGCCACCCTATTTTGAAAGAATTCATTGATCACTTTCTGAAAGAGACCCCAAAATGAAAACTCCAAGGAATATTATAGCTAAATTTCAGAATTATTGGATCAAAAATAAAACACTGCAAGCAGTCAGGAAGAAACAATTCAAATATCAAGGAGTCATAATCAGGATTACCCAGGACCTAGAAGCTTCCATTTTAAAGTATCAAAGGGTCTGCAATCTGATTTTCTGAAAGGCAAAGGAACTTGGAATTCAGCCAAGAATCAACTATTCAACAAAACTAAGCATCATCGTTCAGGCAAGAAATGGAACATTCAATGACAGAGGTGAATTTCAATTATTTCTGATAAAAAGACCAGAGCTGAACAAAAAAATTTGACTTCCAAATAGAGAACTCAAGAGAAGCATTAAAAAAGTAAAATGGAAAGAACTCTTGAGAACTATATCTCTTGTCATGGGTATACTTAGAAGGTGCAGGCATAATTTGATTTTATTGTGATAATATGAAAAAGATACTAGAAGTGGAAAGGGGATTCTACTGAAAAAAGAGGAAAATGGAGGTAAAATGAGGTAAATTACATCTAATGAAGAGGCAAAGAAAACCTATTATAATTGAGGGAAAGAAAGGAGGGGGGTGAGCATTGTGTGAATCTTACTCTCATCAGATTTGGCTCTAAGAGAGAATATCAGACATATTTAGCTTCACAGAGAAACTTGTCTCACCCTTTAGGAAAGTAGGAGGGGAAAGGGGAAAGGAAAGGAGGACGGTAATAGAAGGGAGAACAGAAGTAGAAGAGGAAAAGTATAAGAAAGGGGGTGAGGCTGTAAAAGGAAAGAGCTGTTTGAGGGAGGAGGTGGTCAAAAGCAAAATACTGGGTAGGAGATAAAGGGGGAAAGGAAAGAGAAAAGCATAATTTGGGCTAAATAAGATGTTGGGAAATACAGAATTAGTCTTTTTAACTATGAATGTGAATGGGATGAACTCTCCCATAAAATGGAAGTGGATAGCAGACTGGATTAAAAGTTAGAATCATACAATACATTTACAAGAAACATATTTAAAGCAGAATGATACCTACAGAGTAAAGGTAAAAAGCTGGAGTAGAATCTAGTATGCTTCAGGTAAAATGAAAACAAAAACAAAAAAGCAGGAGTAGCAATTCTGATCTCAGATCAAGTAAAAGCAAATATTGGCCTAATTAAAAGAGACAAGGAAGGAAATTTTATCTTGCTAAAGGGTACCGTAGATAATGAATACATATATGCACCAAGTGGTATAGCATGGAAATTTCTAGTGGAGAAGTTAAAAGAGCCACCAGAAGAAATAGACAGCAAAACTATACTAGTGGGGGATCTCAACCTTGCTTTTTCAGGATTAGATAAATTGAACATCAAAATAAATAAAAAAGATGTTAAGGAGGAAAATATTATTCTAGAAAAGTTAGGTATGATAGACCTTTGGAGAAAATTGAATGCAGACAAAAAGGAGTATATTTTTTTCTCAGTTGTTCATAGAACCAATACAAAAATTACCATATATTAGGGTATAAAAACCTCAAAGTCAATTACAGAAAGGCAGAAATTCTTATTGCATCATGATCTTTTTCAGATCAAGATGCAATAAAAATCACATATAATAAATGGTCACAGAAAAATAGACCAAAAATTGATCGGAAACTAAATAATCTGACTCTAAATAATGAGTGGATGAAACAAGAAATCATAGACACAATTGATAATTTCATCCAAGAGAATGGCAATAATGAGACAGCATACCAAAATTTATGGGATGTAGCCAAAACAGTTGTTAGGGGAAGTTTTATATCTCTAGGTGCTTACTTACATAAAACAGAAAGAGAAGATCAGTGAATTGGACATGCAACTAAAAAGCTAGAAAAAGAACAAATTAACAGCTCCCAAGTAAATACCAAATTTGAAATTGCTTAAAATGATCAATGGCATCTATTTAAAACTATCACAAGCATCAGATGTAATGGGGACAAACAAGAACCATTCCCTATAAGATCAGGAGTGAAACAAGGTTGCCCACTATTACCATTACTATTCAATATTGTATTAGAAATGTTTGCTTTGGCAATAAGAAAAGTAAAAGATTAAAAGAATTAGAGTAGATAATGAGGAAAACAAATTATCACTCTTTGCAGATGATACAATGGTATACTCAAAGAATCCTAGAAAATCAACTAAAAAACTACTAGAAACAATTCACAACTGTAGCAAAGTTGCAGGATACAAAATAAATCCAAAGAAATCATCAGCATTTTTATCTATTACCAACAAAATTCAGCAGCAAAAGATACAAAGAGAAATTCCATTTAAAATAAACCTTTGATAATATAAAATATTTGGGAGTCTACCTGCCAAGGCAAAATCAGGAACTATAAGAACACAATTACAAAACACTTTCCACAACCTCTTGGGAAAATATCAGGTGCTCATGGGTAGGCTGAACAAATATAATAAAAATGACAATACCACCTAATTAATCTACTCATTCAATGCCATATCAATGAAACTCCCAAGAAATTATTTTACAGAGCTAGAAAAAATAATAACAAAGTTCATCTGGAAGAACAAAAGGTACAGAATTTCAAGGGAATTAATGAAAAAAATGCAAATGAAAGTGGCCTAGCTGTACCAGAACCAAAACTATATTATAAAGCAGCAGTCATCAAAACCATTTGGTACTGGCTAAGAAATAGAGTAGTCTATCAGTGGAACAGGTTAGGTTCACAGTACAAAATAGTCAATAGCTATAGCAATCTAGTGCTTGACAAACCTAAAGACCCCAATTTTTGGATAAGAACTATTTGTCAAAAACTGCTGGAAAATTAAAAACCAGTATGGCAGAGCCTAGGCATTGACCCACACCTAACAGCAGATATCATGATAAGGTCACACTGGGTTCATGATTTAGACATAGTCGTATTCTTAGCAAATTCAAAGAACAAAGCATAGTTTACCTCTCATATCTGTAGAAAAGGAAGGAATTTGTGGCCAAAGAAGAACTGGAATACATTATTGAATACAAAATATATAATTTTGACTATATTAAGTTAAAAAGTTTTTGTACAAACAAAACCAATACATTAGAAGGGAAACAATAAACTGGGAAAATATTTTTACATTCAAGGGTTCTGATAAAAGCCTCATTTCTAAAATATATAGAGAATTGACTCAAATTTATAAGAATTTAAGCCATTCTCCAATTGATAAATGGCCAAAGAATATGAACAGTTTTCTGATGAATAAATAGAAACTATTTCTAGACTTATGAAAAGGGGCTTTAAATCACTATTAATAAAAGAAATGAAAATTAAGACAACTATGAGGTAGCACTACACAAGTCTCAGATTGGCTAAGATGACAGGAAAAGATAGTGACAAATATTGGAGGGGATTCAGGAAAACTAGGACACTAATACATTGCTGGTGGAGTTGTGGACTAATTCAACCATTCTGAAGAGAAATTTGGAACTATACCCAAAGGACTATCAAGCCCTGCATATCTTTTGATCTAGCAGTGTTTCTACTGAGCCTGTATCCCAGAAATCACCAAAAAAAGGGGGAAAGAGCCCACATGTGTAAAAATGTTTGTGCCAGCCCTTTTGATAGTGTCAAGAAACTAGAAACTGAATGTATGTCCATCAGTTGGAGAATGGCTGAATTAGTTATGATATATGAATGTTATGGAATATTATTGTTCAATAAGAAATGATCATTAGGATGATTTCAGAAAGGCCTGGAGATACTTACATGAACTGGTGCTGCATAAAGTGAATAGAACCAAGAGAATACATGGCAACAGCAAGATTATATGGTAATCAATTCTGACAGACAGGGCTCTTTTCAACAATGAGATGATGCAGGCCAATTCCAATGATCTTATGATGAAGAGAGCCATCTGCCTCTAGAGAGGGGACTGTGGGGACTGAGTGTGTACCACAACACAGTATTTTCACTTTTTGTTGGTGTTTGCTTGCATTTTGTTTTCTTTCTCATTTTTTTCCTTTTTAATCTTTTTTAATCATATTTCTTATGCAACATGATAATTGTGGAAATATGTATAGAAGAATTGCACATGTTTAACATATATTGAATTAATTGCCATCTAGGGGAGGGGTTGGAGGGAAAGGGGGGAAAAATTTGGAACACAAGGTTTGGTAAGGTGAATGTTGAAAATTACCCATGCATATGTTTTGGACATCAAAAGCTTTAATAAAAATAAACAAAACAAACAAAAAAAAGAAACTTACAACAAACCAATATATCAAAATGTATTGGATAAATCCAAAGTAGTACTTAAGGGAAATTTTATTTCTCTAAATTCTTACATCAACAAAATGGGGAAAGAATAGATCAATGAACTCAGCATGTAATTGACAAAAAAAAATATTTGAAAAAGAATAAATTTAAAATTCTGAACTGAGCACCAAATTGGAAGTCCTGAACATCAAAGGTGAGTTTGATAAGATTGAAAGTAAAAAATACTATTAAGCTAAGAAGTAAATCTAGTGTCTGGTTTTAGGGGGAAAAAACTAATAAGATAGATAAACCATTGGTTAATTTGATTTTTTTTTTAAAAAAAGAAGAAAACCAAATATCCAGTACCAAAAATAAAAAGTTTTATATCACCACCAATGAAGTAGAAATTGAAGCAATCATTAGGAAATATTTTCCCAACTATATGCCAATAAATCCGACAATTTGAGCTAAATCAATATTTATGAAAACACAAATTACCTAGATTAACAGATCAGAAGATAGCAAACCCAAATAACCATATCTTACAAAAAGAATTTGAACAAGTCATTAATAAATTCCTTAGGAAAAATTCTCAGGACCAGATTGGTTAATGAGTGGATTCTACCAAATATTTAAAGTATAATTAATCCCAATGCTTACATAAACTGTAGAAAACTAGTCAAAGGAGTTCTACCAAACTCGTTTTAGACACAAAAATGGTGTGGATACCTAAAGCAAAAAGAATTAAAACAGAGAAAGAAAATTATAGACCAATTTCCCTAATGAATATTGATACAAAATGTTGAACAAAACACTAGCACGACATTACAGCAATTTATCACAAGGACTAAATACCAAGATCAGGTAGGATTTATATGAGGGATGCAGGATTTGTTCAAGATTAGGAAAATGATCAACATAATTGACCACATCAGTTACAAAACCAACAGAAAGCATATGAATATTTCAATAGATGCTGAAAAAACTTTTGACAAAATACAACACCCATTCCTATTAAAAACACTAGATACTATAAAATTGATGGGAATGTTTCTTAAAATGGCAAGCTGTATCTATATAAAACCATCAGCAAGCATTATCTGTAATGAAGAAAAGCTAGAATCCTTCCAAATAATATCAGGGGGTGAAACAAGTATGCCCACTATCAGTACTCTTTTTCAGCATAATACTAGAAATGTTAGCTATAGCGATGAGAGAAGAAAAAAACTGAAGTAATTAGAATAGGCAATGAAGAAACAAAACTATCACTCTATGCAGCTGATATAATAGCATACTTAGAGAATCCTAGAGTATCAACTAAAAAAATTACTTGAAATAATTGACAACTTTAGCAAAGTTGCAGGATATAAGGCAAACCCACATAAATCTTTAGCATTTCTTCATGTTGCCAACAAAGTCCAGAAGCAAATAACATGAAATACTTATAAACACTTTTTACACAATAAAGTCAGACCTAAAGAATTGGAAAAATATCAATTGCTCATGGCTAGGCTGAGCCAATAAAATAAAAATGACAACTTTTGCATAAATTAAGTTACTTATTAAGAGCCAAACCAAACTACCAACAATTATCTGATAGAGCCAGAAAAATAATAACAATATTCATTTGGAAGAACAAAAGTTATTTCTCTCTTCCAAAGACAGTAGGCAGTTTGATATACTTTATACATGTGCTATCTTATATAACTTTTTATTGTCTTTGGAAGAGAGATAGGGAGGGAGGGAAGGAAAAAAAAGTGTAGAACCCAAAATCTTGTAAAAATGAATGCCAAAAACTTTCTTGACATGTAACTGGGGAAAAAATAAAATATTATTCAAAGACATACATTCAGGGGATGTGTTTAAATGCAATTGTATTAGGTAATAGTTTAAGCTTAAATATGAAATCCTGCCAAAAAAGCAGTCTGGTTATAGAGACTATAGAGGACTGAAAAGTTTTGTGCATTCAGGTAAAAAATTTATAAGGCCTCACCAGTACATTAGAACCCAACAATTTTGCATGAATATTTTAAAGAAACATTGGGACCCAATGTCATTTTCCCCACAATTTTACACGAACAGAACACGACTACATAATGAACTTCAGCGGAGAGTAATACTATTCCTGATACCTATCACCTATTTAGTATAGAAAGTGTTTTAAATTCCCTTTCTTAAGCAAATATTCAGATATCCAAATGGATCAGTAATCTCATTGATGAAGAAATTCTCAATCATAGTCCATTCAAACTTGTCCATCCCATGTTACTGCTTGCCACCCCTCTCACATTGTTAAGTGATTAGTTCATTTAAAAAAATACAATTAATTTTTTGAAGACCCCCTTTACTCCTTTTCATCTTTAGAGCTCATCATTGGCTGTACATTGCAGCAACTTATTGTTCCTTGATATTAGGCAGGGAGTTTTTCCCTAAGTGCTGGGGTTATAAAGAGGTAAGAGAGTTTGTGAGACATAGGGAATTAAAAAATAGATATTGATACATGGTAGGACCTTGATAAGCATCCTAAAGTTTAGGGCAAAGTAAGGTCAAAAGCAAAATAAGTGGTATAGGATTTTAGAGGACAGATTCAGTACCTCAAAAGATAACTCCATGGGCAGGAATGGGGAGCTTAGAGTTAAGCAGAGATGACAGTAACCTCCTCTTTCTCCTTTCCCACCCCAACTTCTTTTCCATAGGGAGTGCCTCCATTCCTCTCACTACAGAATCTTGTCAATTAAAAATTATTTCCAGACAGGTTAAGAGAAGTTGTCTTCTGACCCTCTACTCTCATTTAAGGAGAGGAGAGAAGAGAATACAGTAAGGCAGGAAAGGGGATAATAATACTCCCAGCATTAGAATCACCTCTCCTCTCATCAGTTCTGTATTAAATTTCTAATTGATCCATAAAAAATGTTTGATGAACTATGAATATTTCTAATTATATCACAGATATTGTAAGAACATGTAACTCAGAGGAAATAATGATTTTGGAAAAGCTGAAACACTTTCTGTTTTAGTTTTAATCTCATTGTTTTTCTTTCTTCTATCCTTCCCTTTTATTACAGGCTTCTCAGTCTGGCTTCCCAGGAACACAATCCCAATTTACAACCCTGTTCCAATGGAAATAAGTGTCCAGAGCAATCTTTCCCCTCAATATAATATATTAATGTAACCACCTGATCAACATAAGAAGGGTATGCCTGCAGGAGACATTTGTGACTGGCCTTGTATAGAGTATTAAATATACTGTATTGAACCTAGAAAAGAAAATCTCTCCTTGACTATTTTCCCAGAAAAGATATAGAAATAATAAAACAAAATTAAGTACATTGTTTTGACCTGGAAATATATACTGATGGTTCTTTTGGTTACTTATTGGGCTATTTCATTGTTTATAATACATCCCCCTCCCTAGTAATTTACTTAAAATAATCTTCTCTTTTCTGTTTTTAAAAAAGAAATCTTGATCCTTTTCTAAAAACTAAATGCCTTTATATTATTAAAGGAGTTGCTCTACTTAACTTTCCATCTGAATTATAATCAAAGCTGGGTCACATTTCCCAAGCAAAACAATGCCCTACTGTTTTTCTAGCTCTCAAACATTTTAATAGCCTAAATAATGTTCTTTCAAGACAAACATCCAGTCCAAAATGTTTCAGTAATAGAATACCAATCTACTTACTGCAATTTCATTGAACCATAGAGACATATCCTTGGAAAATTTTTATTGAAAAATATGGTCTAAGAATATGCTTAATAGACCTTGAAAAATTAGAAAGTAACTTCTTGAAAGTCTCTGAACCACAAAATGAAGTGTTTTTGGAAGGCAAGAAGGAAATGGTAATGTTCATTCTAGCCAGACATGCTCTATTAAAAATAATAAGAGTTTTTAAGATCATCAGGAGACTGGGCCATAAGATTCTTAAAAACTAGTGTGCACTATATTGTGAAGCTCAGCCTCCCCATTAAGCTCCAGGAGGCCTTAGTCACAAAAAGGGCGATAATTTCCTCCCTGAAAACTCTCAGCTTATCAGTTTTAAGTCCTTAGAATCTTTCTCAGGAAGTTCCATAATTGTCTCCTTGTTTTTCTCCCAACCAGCCTTAGGGAAGGGGATATTGCAACAGATTGAAAAATAACCCTTTTCCTAGTTTACTAGATATAATACAGCTGTGCCTTTCAAGTCTACAGATCCGTTTTAAATTCAAATTACGTGTGAGGGCCTTAAAAGAGAGGAATTATCTAATTGATAACAGTATACTTTTTTTTTTTTGCTTTTTGCTGAGGCAATTGGGGTTCAGTGACTTGCCCAGAGTCACACAGCTAGGGAATGTTAAGTATCTGACACCAAATTTGAACTCAGGTCTTCCTGACTTCAGGGCTGGTGCTCTATCCACTGGCACCACCTAGCTGCCCTGACAACAGTATACTATTATAGTATAATATAGGTCTTTTCATTTTAAACTATTAGAATCTGTATGGGAGTGGTAGCAGGGATCAGGAGAGGAAAAACCAGAAGAGAATGTTAATAACCTCATTAAGCTCTTGTAAAGAAAAAAAAAAGATAACATTCTCCCCTCTTTAAATCTTTAAATCGACTTCTTAGATGGACCTAGAGCTGGAAAGGACCTCAAGGGTCATCTCCCTCATTTTACAGATAACAAAACTGAAATTCAAGGAGGTCAAGTGATGTATCCATAACCAAATGTGGAGCTCAGAGACAGAATTTGAACTTAGCCTCTCTAACTACAGAAACACAACTCTTTCATTTAACAAGTATTTATTAATGAAGAATTGCTTATTAATGCAAATTAAGACAACTCTGAGGTACTACTTCACACCTATCATATTGGCTAACATTACAGGGAAGGAAAATGATAAATGCTGGAGGGGATGTGGGAAAACTGGGGCATTAATGTCCTATTGGTGCCATTCTGCAGAGCAATTTGGAACTATGCCCAAAGGGCTATCAAACTGTACATACCCTTTGACCTAGCAGTATCTCTACTATGTCTATACCAAAGAGATCACAAAAAGGGAAAAAACCTACATGTACAAAAATATTTAGAGTACTTCTTTTTGCAGTGGCTAAGAATTAAAAATTGAGGGGATGCCCATGAATTGGGGAATGGCTGAATAAGCTGTGGTACGTATTTGTGATGGAATACTATTGTTCTATAAGAAATGATGAGCAAGCAGATTTCAGAAACACCTGGAAGGACTTGTTTGAACTGAAATAGAATAAAGTGAGCAAAACCAGGATAATGTTGTACATAGTAACAGCAAGATTGTACATCGATAAATTGTGAGTGACTTAGTTATTCTCAGCAATATAATGATCTGACAATCCCACAGGACTCATGATTAAACATGATAGCCACCTCCAGAGAAAGAAAAAAAAGGAAATGAAATGATATAAAAAGAAAAATTTGTAAATAAGCAATTGCTTTGAACAAGGCATTCTACTAGGTATTGGGAGTAAGATGTTGGAAAGGATTATCTTATTAAATACGACTGTGTTTTATAATATGAAAAATGATGAATTTGAAGTCAGAGGATATGGATTTAAATCAGGAATGTTCTGGAGCCACTTCCAATAGACTGTTAAATTGTCAAAGGATACAAAACATGAATTGATTTATTGTTTTCTTGTTTGTCCAGACTTTATAAAGTGGTTGAGAACATATTAATAGACAGGATTCTGGGAAGATGGCAAAATAAGAAAGGAGATTACCTAGTTCTCCTAAACCCCCCCCCCAAATAATATAAAATAAGGCTTGGGACTTTTGAGTGGCCAAATAATTAAAAGTCAGGGTAAAGCAGCTGTCTTCATTTGGGGGCTTTATGGAAGATCCTACATCCTGGAATCATGATTTGACCTGATTGAAGTACAAATACCTCTGGGCAGATTCTGTCAAATCAACAACAAAGAAGCCCTGGAAGCAGCTGCATCAGGTTGGAAGCCTCAGCTTCAGATTTTTTTTTAACCTCATGGATAATAATGGGATAGAATAGCAAATCAAAGGAAGATTGCAGGGCCCTCTACCACTGCTGAACATAAGGACCTGATGTGGTCCTGGGCTATGGGGACACTGCTGGCTGTGGGCACTCACAATGAGAGCAGACTCTCTGGTTTCATTTCCAGACCAGATGAGTGAGCTGAAGTTTAGAGCTTTGGGAAGGACTACAGGGAAAAAGAGCATTTGAAGTGGCAGTTTTGCTGTAGACCATGGTCATGGCTCAGGGTTAGAGAAGTGAAGTCAGATCCCCAGATAGAGTCCAGAAAACATTATCACAAAGAACCTGAAACCTAAGATTTTATCCCCCACATCTTGGAACTAAAAAATTAATTTTAAAGAAGAAAAAATGTTAATAATACAGGTTAAATTAGTACATACATATGTTTTTTGTGTTAACACAAGTTAACAGACAAGAAATAAACCACTAATAATAATAATAATGAACAAGCAAAAGGAAAATAACCCAACAATAGATAGCTAAATATTAAATAAATTACAGATGGAAATAGCAAAAAACTACAACAGTGGGGAACATTATTATTATATGAAATTTTAAAAGGTTTGTACAAATAATAAAACTAAAACAGTCAAGATTAGAAGGCAAGCAGACAATTGGGGAAAATAATTTTACAGACAGCTTCTAGATACAGATCTTATCTCAAATGTATAGAGAACTTTGTCAAATTTGTAAAAAACATACGGTCATTCCCCAATTGATAAATGGTCAAAGGATATAAAATAGGCAGTTTTTCAATAAAGAAATTAAAACTATATATATTTATATAAAAGGCTCTAAATAATTTTTGATTAAAGAAATGAAAATCTAAACAACTTTGAGATGTCATTTCATACCTATCAGACTAGATAAAATGAGGGGATGTGAAATGTTAGAGAGGATGTGGGAAAATTGGGACACTAATTCACTGTCGGTGGAACTATGAACTAATTCAACTATTTTGGAGAACAATTTGGAATTACGTTCAAAGAGTTATAAAGCTGTGCATACCCTTTGATACAGAAATAACATTATTAGGTTTGTTTCCCAAAGTAATTAGAGAAAAAGAAAAAGAATATATTTGTGCTGAAATATTTATAGCAGCTCTCTTTGTGGTGGCAAAGAACTGGAAATCTAAGGGATGTTCATCATTGGGAAATGATTAAACTAGTTGTGGCACATGATTGTAATGGAATATTACTGTGCTATAAGAAATGCACAGACTGATTTTAGAAAAACATGGTAAGAATTCCATGAAATAATAAATGAGCAGAACCAAAAGGATGTAGTTACCTGTTCATTCAAAAAATAGTTGTGAGTAACCAAGCTATCCTGAGTACTATAAATAACCATACACTATAAAGGATTTATGAAGTTGCTATCCACCTCCAGAGAAAGAACTTACAAAAAGAAGTAAGCAAAGTAAAATTTTATATATATATTTATAAATCTGTGCCAAATGGTGCCAGGTGGGGAAGAAGGGAGAGAGACAGTTCTGAATTTTAAAATGTAACTAAAATAAATTTTAAAAAAAGAGAACATCAATAATGCAGATTAGACAAAAATAACTGCATATATTTTAACATTTACTATATTTCCAATCCAGCCTTCCAATTACTTATCTATGTGACTCTGAGAAAGTCACTTAATCTCTCCGGTCTTCATCTGCAAAATGAGGGGACAATACTAGTTGAACTCTAAGATGTATTTAGTTCTAAGTCCAACTCTATACATTATGTATGACTGTGAATAAAAACTGCCTCACATATAGTTACAGCTCTGCTTTATTACTTGAAGTCATGACTCAATATATACTGATATTATTTCTTCTGGTCACCACACTTCATTGTATAATGGCTGCTCAGCAATCCTTCTGTCATTCATTCTACATACATCTAGTTATGTTACATTGAGATTAGTTATATTCTGGGGCTTTTTAATTGGTGACCTAGATTTTTATTATTTAGAGACCAGAGGTAACTTGTTTAAGCCTTTTCCAAACATGAAGTATCAACGAGACAAAAGTATATTTTTTTCTATCCTCATTTAATTTTCTCCAGATGTTTATCATAACTTTCCTAAAATTCTATTTACCTCCTTAAATTCTTTCTTTTTAATGTTATGATTAGATTTATCTAGTTCTGAGAAGTTTGAGGTCTTCTATTACTATAGTTTTACTGTCTATTCCTCCTCCAACTTATTTAACTTTTTTTAGGAACCTGAATATTGTATCAATCAGTGCATATATGTTTAGTGTTGATAGTTCTTTATTGTTTATGGTACCTTTTAGCAAGATGTAGTTTTCTTCCTTGTCTCTTCTAATTAGATCTATTTTTGCTTTGTCTGAGATCGTGATTGCTATCTTTTTTTTTACTTCAATTGAAATATAATAATATTCTGCTCCAACATTTTACCTTTACCCTGTGCGTCTCTGCTTCAAATGTATTTCTTATAAACAATACATTGTAGGATTCTGGCTTTTAATCCATTCTATCTGCTTCCATTTTATGGGTGAGTTCATCCCATTAATATTCATTGTTATTACTATGTGCACATTTCCCTCCATAATCTTTTCCCCTCATTCTACTCCTCTCTCTGTCTCTTTCTTTTTCTCCTTTTACTCTGATCCTCCTCACCAGTGTTTTGTTTCTGGTTATCACCTCCTTCAATATTCCCTCCCTTTTATCAGCTCCCCTTTTCTTTTCCCTATTTCTTCCTACTTCCTTATATGGTAAAATAGATATATCTTATATACCCAACTGGGTGTTTATGTTATTTCCTCTTTGAACCAAATCTGATGAGAGTAAGAGTTATGCAATACTTATCCCTCACCTTAAGTCCACTGTAATAAGTATTTTGTGCCTCTTCATGAGATAAAATTAACCCCATTCTGCCTTTCCCTTCCCTTTTCTCCCTGTGCAATCCTCTTCTTAATCCCTTAATTTTTTACATCATCCCATCAAAGTTGAATTTTAGACACCCTCTGTCTCTATACACATTCCTTCAAACTGCCTAGTAGAGAAATAGTTTTCAAGAGTAACCAAGTCATCTTCCTGGATAGAAATGTAAATAGTGTAATCTTAATAAATAACATGTTGGATTTTTTGTTGTTGTTGTTGTTGCTCCTGTTTTTTTGTTCATGTTTACCTTTTTATGCTTCTCGAGTCTTGCATTTAAAACCAATTTTTCTCTTGCTCTTTTCTTAAGGAATGTTTAAATTTCTTTCCTATTTCACTGAATGTTCATTTTTTCCCCTGAAAGATTATGCTCAATTTTGTTGCATAGGTGATTCTTGGTTGTAATCCATGTTCCTTTGCCTTCTAGAATATCATATTCCAAATCCTACAATTCTTTAATGTGGAAGCTGCTAAATCCTGTGCAATCCTGATTGTGGTATTTTAAAATTTAATTGTTTCTTTCTGGCTTCTTACAATATTTTCTCCTTCACCTGAGAATTCTGTAATTTGCCTATAATATTCTTTGGAGTTTTCATTTTGGCATCTCTTTCAGAAGGTGATCTCAGTAATTTTTTTTAAAAATTTTTTATTGGCATTTTATTTTTCCAAATAGATGGAAAGATAGTTTTCAACTTCCATTTTTATAAAACTTTGTGTTTCAAATTTTTCCCTCCCTTCATTAGTTGCTTTCTCCCTAAGACAGTAAGCATTCTGATATGGGTTAAATATGTGCAATCCTTTCAAATATATTTCCATTTTTGTCATGTTGTGCAAGAAAAATTAGACCAAAAGGAGAAAAAAAACACAAGAAAGAAAAAAACAAACAAAAAGGTGAAAATACTATGCTTTGATCCACATTCAGTCTCCATCGTTCTCTCTCTGGATGTGGCTGGGACTTTCCATCCCATGTCAATTGGAATTGCCTTGAATCATCTCATTGTTGAGAAAAGCCAAGTCCATCACAGTTGATCATCACATAATCTTGCTGTTACCATGTATAATGCTTTCCTTGTTCTGCTCCCTTCAACTCAGCATTAGTTCTTTAAGTCTTTCCAGGCTTTTCTGAAATAGCCTGCTTATTATTTCTTACAGAAAAATAATATTCCATTATATTCAAATACCATCACTTATTCAGCCATTTCCCAACTGATGGACATCCACTCAACTTTCAGTTTCTTGCCACTACAAAAAGAGCTGCTACAAATTTTTGCACATATGGGTCCTTTTCTTTTTTATTATTATCTCTTTGGGATACAGACCTAGCAGTGAGATTGCTGCAACAAAGGGCATGAATAATTTTATAGACCTTTGGATATGGTTACAAATTGATCTCTAGAATTGTTCAGTTCATAACTCCAACAATGTATTATTGTTTCAGTTTAATTACATCCCTTCCAACATTTATCATCATCTTTTCCTGTCATCTTAGTCAATCGAAGAGGTGTGAGGTGGCACCTCAGAGTTGTCTTAATTTTCATTTTTCTAATCAATAGTGATTTAGATATTTTTTTTCATATAACTATAGATGGCTTTAATTCTTCATCTGAAAATTGTTAATAAGCTTTGACCATTTGTCAATTGGGGAATGACTTGTATTCTTATAAATTTGATTCAGTTCTTTATATATTTTAGAAATGAGGCCTATATGAGAAATAGTGGCTGTAAAAAACGAACTTCCCAGGTTTTGGCTTCCCTTTTACCTTGGCTGCATTGGTTTTGTTCATGCAAAAAAAAATTAATTTAATGTAATTAAATGATTTATTGTGTATTTCATAATGTTCTTTACTTCTTTGTTGGCCATAAATTCCTCCTTTCTTTACAGATATGATTCTCCATAGGTAACCTATCCTTTGCTCTACTAATTTGCTTATGGTTATCACCCTTTATGCCTAAATCATGAACCCATTTTGACCTTATCTTGGTATAGGGTGTTAGATGTTGATCAGTGCCTAGTTTCTGCCATACTATTTTGCAATTTTCCTAGCAATTTTTGTCAAATAATGAATTCTTATTCCAGAAGATAGAGTTTTTGGATTTATCAAACACTAGACTACTATAGTAATTGCTAATTGTGTCTTGTATACCCCACTGAAGAACTATTTCTTAGCCAGTACCAAATGGTTTTGATGACCACCAATTTATAATATTTTATATTATAATAATATATAGTTATAATAATATAATAATAAAGTTTTAGGTCTGGTATGGCTAGGCCACTTCACTTTGCTTTTTAAAAAAATTCTCTTGATATAATTGACCTTTTGTTCTTCCAGATGAATTTTATTATTTTTTCTAACTTTAAAGCAATTTTCGGCAGTTTGATTGGTATGGCACTGAATAAGTAGATTAATATAGGAAGAATTGTAATTTTTATTATATTTATATAATATATACCTATCCATGAACAATTACTATTTTTCCAGTTGTTTAGATCTGACTTTATTTGTGTGAAAGGTGTTTTGTAATTGTGTTCATATAATTCCTGAGTTTGTCTTGGTAGTTAGACTCCCAAATATTGTATATTGTTTACAATTATTTTAAATAGAATTTCTCTTTCTATCTCTTGCTGCTGGGCTTTGTTGGTAACATATAGAAATACCAATGACTTATATGAGTTTATTTTTTTTTGCTTTGGCTAAAGTTATTAATTGTTTCTAGTAGTTTTTAGTGGATTCTCTAAACATAATATCATCTGCAAAGAGAAATAGTTTTATTTCTTCATTGCCTACTCTGATTTTTTCAATTTCTTTTTCTTTTCTTATTGCTAAAACTCACATTTCTAGGACAATGTTGAATAATAATGGTGATAGTGAACGACCAAGTTTCATCCCTGATCTTATTGGGTATGCTTGTAGCCATTACATTAAAGGCAAATCTTCTCAACTTAACAGATATTTTACTTTCATCTTAACAGTAGCCAAGAAAAGGAACGTGTGTGTGTGGGGGGGGTTGTATGTGTGTTAGTCAGATACGCCTAAATCTTTTATTCCTAACACATAAGCCAGAGAACAAAGTACATTTATAAAATGTATATAATATTACACTTAGACCACTCTAGGGTACATGGCTCATGCTTCTCTGAATAAATACATTCTGAAGGTTAGAAGAAACAAAAAGGGAAAAATGGAAGAAAAAAAAAGGATTTGGCTTGGTGAGGGAGCTGTTTAAATATGCTTCCTGTTACTATTCTCAGTGACTCTTTTATTGTGGTTTAATTAGATCTTCCTGCCAAAATTCATTACAGAAAAGCCTGAAATAATGAAGAAATAATAAACTTAGCTCATTCATAGCTTATTAATTATTTTACTCTTAAGCAACTGGAATGCAATTTCCTCTGTTCTCTGGGGAAGGTGGGAAGAAGATAAAAGCAGTAAAAGGTAGAAGGGTAGCCACTTTCAATCATTTTTAAATAGAAAGGCTATAAATAAATTAGTTCATTAAGAATGAAAGAGAGAATACAAGCTTTAGTCCCTACTCTTAATTAGATTTCAGGGAAACAGGATTTTCCCAAACTTAAATCCAGTTCCCTTTTTTTAAGGCCCAGGGGAAAGAGTAGAGAAAACCTTTTCCCATATCTTTAATGATAAGATTTCTCTTTCCTAAATAGAACCATAAAACAGAAAATATGTTTAGCCTGTAGTTGGAAGGAGGTTGAAAGCAGAAGGAAGGAAGACACACATTTTAAAACTGAAGTTACTTACCTAATTTAACATATATTAAACATACTAATCTATGAATATAGAAACTTGAATAAGAAAAAATTTTACTTATTTCCATCAACAATTAACTTCTTTTACAGAACTCATATAATTTCATATATTAAAGAACAGAGTATTTCTTCCCTGATAATAGATATTAATGATAGAAAAAAACAATTACAGACTCTTACAGTGATATCAAATCTTACTAAAGAGTTCCTTATGTCAAAAAAATTTCTACAATATTTCTTAAATGTCTGTATGTTGACTATTAACTGAATTATTTTATAAAACCTATAATAAAACACTTTAAAACCCTATCCTTAAAGAAAATTTAATTTAAATTTTAACCTTAACTGAAGGTAAAAATAATACAAGTAAATAGTAGATTCCTAAAAATCATTTAAATTACCACCAGTTTCTAAAAAGAAAAACATAAGAATTAAAATATTATTTTTTTAAAATGACTACATATTAGTTAAACAGCTAGGTGACACAATACATAGAACAAGAATCTTTGAATAAGGAAGAACAAATTTAAAATTCAGGCTCATAAACTTATTAGTTAAGAGATCCTGAACAACTCACCTAAGTTTTTTTTTTTGCCTAACTTTACTTATTTGTAAAATGAACTGGAGAAGGAAATGACAAAGCAGTCCAGTAACTCTGTCAATAGAAACAAAGCAAAACAAAACAAAAACAAAAACAAAACAAAAAAACCCTAAAAACATCAAATAAAATGTTGACAAAGAGTCCCACAACTGAAAACAATTTAACTTACAAGTGACTATCAATAATAATAATAATAATAATAATAATAAACCCAAACATGAAATACAACTTTGACAAACACAACTGAAAATAATTTAACTTAAAAGTTAACATCAATATTTATTAGTCATTGTTCTGAAATCACTTATTATTTTGTATATAACCTGATTGTAAATAACAATTTACATATTACATAATTGTGAACTCCTCAAAGACAAGAATACAGTTTTTATTGTTTGTCATTTTATTAGCAAAACACCTGCACTTAAATAAATTGCATTTAAATAAATAAAAAATGCCTTTCAATTCACTGATAAATAAGCATTCCCTTAACCAATTTTATGTATGAAATTTTAAAAACTTTATTTTCTTAAATGCACAGAATTATACAAATCTGAACTCACTTTTAAATCAACTAAATCAAATGGATTAATTAATTAAATCAACTAACATTTTTCCTCAAAAATTTTACCCATCCTTGTCTCACCTTCATTTCATGTAGTCTGTAGTTTCTAATTTACATTTAATTCCTTCTTATGTTACAAAACAACCACTTATACAAGTAATATATATAAGTTTCAGAATAACTAACCTTAAATTCAGTCAAAAATTGATTTTCTTAGCTATAAAACATGTCCAGTTGATGGGATCGACTTTAGCACTTGCCTTGTTCTCCGTCCTGTGAAAAACTCGTCCAGCAACAATGGAAACTTTGCCTGATGACGAAGGCTGTTTTTGGAATTGGAGCAAACTTGATTGTTCTGATTTCCTAACATCTTTGAAACATGTAGCATGACCCAAGACTCTGTACCTGGCTGGGTAGGCAACACATTCTGTTCTTCTCTTCTCTGTGGTTGAATGCTCACATACAAACGAATTCAGACTGTTGTCTTGCTTGCTGCTAAATCCTTAAGGACCAAGCCCACCTCACTGTTTGCAATAAAATCTACCTTGACTGAAAAACAGCTTGCTCCCTGAAATTCTTTTGCTGGGTTCCCAACTGATCCTCATCATATTAACACATAAAATAGTTGAATTTTTTACATAAAATGAGTAAGAAAAAAAAAGCAGTTACAAGGTCAATCATTTCAGTCATATTAAACTCTTCATGACCCCATTTGGAGTTTTCTTGGCAGATACTTGAGCAGTTTGTTATTTTCTTCTCCAGATCATTTTACAGAAAAGGAAACTGAACAAATATAATTTAGTGATTTGCCAAAGATCATACAGCTAAGAAGTATGAAATCATAATAAAGCCCATTGCTTTATCCACTATGTCACTGAGTTACCTTACAATGAAATAATAATAAGGATTTGTATTATACCTGTCTTATACCAAAATTGTGTTAAATTGTTTAAATAATTAAATTAAATTTAACAATTTTCTAAAGTGGGGCTGCCCTTTAAGGATTAGTACAGAGTTAGCAACTTTAAGAACTACTGGGATAACACTGCATTTTTATTTAGCCTTCTTCCTAAAATTAGTGATCTATTCATGAATAGCATTTCAGTTTGTAAAATTGGTCATTTCTTGATTGGAACAACATATAGTTTTATTTGTCTTGACTATGTATATTTGTTACAGGGATTTTGTTTTTCTTTTCTTTTTTTTTAATTTAAGGGGATTCATTGGGATGAAAATTCAGTTAACAATTTTGAGGGTTGGGGCGGGGCAAAGAGTGGAAAGGACACACATATCTTTCTGACCTTCTCCCACAACTCTCAGAGTAATGACCAAATCCAGCCTCTGAATTAGTTCTGGACTGGCAGAACCCACAAATATTGGTAGTGTAACAAATTACCAGCAGAAGATAATTCTGAAGATGTCCAGAAAAGGTCTGTTTCAATCGGGCACGAAGGGAGGCAGGCCAAGTGCAAACAGGCCGAGCATAGACACCGAGTCCAGGCAGCACAGACCCAGGGCAGTGTGGGCTCTGCACACTGGAGAATCTACAGGAAGGAATCTACAGTAGTGTTGTCTACTCTGCTCTGGCTGCAAGCCAGTAGAGCAGCAGAGAAGTTATACAATATCCAACACAAACACAAAAGATAAATAGTGAACCCCAAAACACCAGAATTTCATGGGACCTGGCCATGCCCACCTAGGACCAGAAGTCATTAAACACTCACCCAGCATAGCACTGCCACTTGTAGAGGAAGCTTGGACAATCTCTCTACCTCTAAAAGTAGATCTCAACTTAAAAAAAAATGAATAAAAAAGCAAAAAAAAAATTCTGACCATACATAGTTTTTATGGTGAAAGAGAAGAACAAATTTCAAACCCTAAGGAAACTAAAAGCAGATCATCTCCAGATGAAGGTGCAAAGTATGATATAAATTGGTCCCCATCACACAAGGCTCTCCTAGAAAAAATTTAAAAAGATCTCAAAAGAGACCCAGAAGAAAAATGGGGAAAGGAAACGAGAACTTTACAAGAGGATTTGGAAAAGAAAACATGGAAATTATCTGAAGAAAATTCACCATAAAATAAACTTAGTGAAGTGGAAAAAACACATGACTCCTTAAAAAAGAGATTTTACAAAATGGAAAATGGAAACAACTCCCTGAAAAACAGAATTTGTGAAATGGAAAAAGAAAATAACTCCCAAAACAGAATTTATGAAATGACAAAAAGAAAATAACTCCTTAAAAATTTGAATTTGTGAAATGGAAAAAA